>DWRA01004854.1:0-10429 GCA_018250295.1 Spathilepia clonius
AATCGAGAACAAGAAGGAGCATAGTACGACTCACATCATCACAGCCTACTGCCTTAGATTTAATTGACAAGAGAGTTACTATAGTTATCTATTCTACTTATGTAAAAGAAACAACGAATCCATTTTATCGCGTAAAATAATTCAAAATAAGTATAACATTATATAAAATAAGCTTATGCAACGTTATGTAAACAACACAATTATAAAATTAATTATAACAAAAACCAGTACAGATGTACGCAAAAATCTCATGTACCAACCACAAAAGTACTTTTTAAACACAATACTCCTATTTTCCTTTCAAACAGCGCGTTCATTCGATCGATGGCATTCGAATCGTTCCGGAACGAAACAATATCCAGCGTTACCAAACCTCGTTATATGATTTATTTCGTTGTTTCCCGAGCGGGAGAGTGCACACGGATCTGTGATAGGTTGGTCGCGATCCCGACAGTTGCGTATTGTACGCCAGCCGCGACCCTCGGGGTGAACGCTCGGCGAGTCGTCGACACCGCCGCGATAATTACTGTCGCTGCGACATCTACCTACGCCGCGCTCGCCCTTCGACCAAAGGCCCTGCAACCATAACACTGTTACGCTAATGTGTCTAATTAAGACACGAGTGCACGAAATATGATGTATACACGGTACACAAGTCTGCGCTAACAATCTGGTGTAGCGGTAACATAACTATTCTAGCTCTACCAAGCACTCTACCACTTTTAATTAAGCCGCTGATATTAATGTAAACCTAAAGTAAATGCGCAACTTTAATGTTGAAACCAGACTTGTGAATGATATGTAAAAATTAATACAAATCAATTAAGTTCAATTGTGTGTTTGTAATATCAAAATAATTGCTTTTACTAAATGCATGTGAAAGTATAAACCATACTTGTATCAAAAAATGACTGTTTATCTGTCTGTTTGCTTGAGATAACCTCCAAAACAGCTGAACCGATTTTCACAATACTTTGGCTGACAGATAGCTGATGTTGTAAAAAGTAACATTGGCTGCTTTTGAACTATTTTTGGGTTTCACGAAAAAAAGCTGTGAAGTTCACTGCGCATAAAACATAAAACAAAATAACATAACAGCGTAAAATTTCGGTTATATTTATATCATGTCTCATATTTGTAACGCGGATGAAACCGCGGGACTCTACTAGTTTACAATAAGATACTGGCTAGATAATTAATCGTAACAAATTACAAATAAGTGTCACTACATTTAGGTAGTAGTAATTCGTAATAATTAGTTATAAGATTTTGTACTAATTAATAAAAATACATCCGGAATTTATAGTATCGTATAAATTACATCTGGCTTGCCAGCATGCCGGCTGTGTCAAATCATTAGTCTAGGCAATTTATTTTTTTAGGGCTCCGGTCCCAAACGGTAACTTACTACTAAACCTCCGTTGTCTGTCCATACGTCCGTCTGCCTGTCTGTCCGTCTGTAATAGCGATTTATCTCTTGTCTGTATACCTACAGACTCACTCACGCCGGAGCAGTACCAATCACTCCACAGAATTAATGTGAATTTTTAATTAGAATTAACTTTTGCTTTAGTGAAAGACAGTTTTAATTATTGTAATTCACGAGAGTATTATAAACTTTATATCCGCTTCGCTACACCTAAAATGCTGTCACAATGCGTTATTTTACAAATGAAATCGAAACTTTAGTTAATTAAACAGTGAAATAGGTTTTCCCTGTATTTGCCTCTATCCCGTCCTGCCTGTAAATAGGCTTTCAGTTTAATCTCAACAATTGTTATTGGTTTACGCCGTTGACACAGAGATGCACTCAATGGTACGGTTAAAAAATGGTACCTTTCCAGTTTTAATTGTATTGTTGCAAAAGTGTATGGTTTCAGAATATAATAATGAATTGTACATTACACATGCGTAAATATTGTTAGCTAATATATATATCATTATTACTTTATAAAGTCGATTAATAAATTATCAGAGAAAATATCAGCTTTTACCAATACACATTATATAAGACGTCGCGACTTAGTCGGGTTGGGGAAACAACGCATCCCTGGCAAACCTTAGGTCTTCCTCAAAATAATCCTAGCTGGGGTTGGGTATAAACATCCCTAGACTGCAGTTTTTTTATATTATTAAAGTAGCAGATGTGCATGCAGTCCACCTGATGTTATGTGGCAACTGCCTGTGAACATTTGTAATCAACCCCATATAAAATGAGAGTCCTGCCTTAGATGGGCTATGCGTTGCTACCCTTTATTATTCAGTTGTAACGCCTCGGATAGATATGTCACCCTTACCACACTCTTCAAGCCGGAAAACGGCAGCGTTTAACACTACTGTTATTAAGCATAAATTGTTCTGGCAGTAGTGCCTGTAGATTCGAACCAAAAAGTCTTCTACTACCTTTATCTCAACTCTAAGCCGAACATAACCGCCATTTATAGCTTTATTGCCATTTTTAGCATTTTGTTTAGTATAAAAGATGGGTCTAAATCGACAATAAGTACCTGTAGCTTAACTTAGGAGTATTTAACTTTAAAACTACATCTATCATTTGAGATATTTGTCATGATGATGATTTATTAATGTTTGAATATTTACCAATTGTGTAATACTATATCCGTTATATTAGTGTTAAAGTTATGTTTACTGGACGACCTACTTAACTCATTTCTGGTTCTTTTAACACGGCAAAAGATAAACACTTTGTTGAATAGATTGCTGGCAAGAACGAACGGTACTCAGGCAGTATGTGAGACTGAGTCTCACCACTTATCCGTACGATTGAATTGGTATTAATCGAAATTAATTCAAAAGTTATTGCATTCTAGTGGCAGGTACGTACAATGTAAAGTGAAAGTACTTTCGATATTACTTCCGAATTCGGTCGATGGGGCAGAGTGGTGAAGATTAATGATGTATTAAAGCTTCGTTTGGACACGAACAGAGCTCCTTTCCTGAGAGAAATAAAATATTGAACGGAATGACCCCGAGGCGACGTTCGTGAATCGGGAGGGACATAACATGGGGAAAATTTACGACGAACTACCAACTTGTTATAGTAAAACTTACTTTTTCGCTAAATTGATACGCGTTTCATAAAGGTTCTTTTCTCTGTTTAACAATGTTGATTTTCGTTACGATCTCGAACATCTTTGCTTCATGTTTCTTTTATGAACGAAGAAGTAAATGTATTGCACATTGTGTATTCTACTTTATGTTAAATGCCAGTGCATACGATGTATGGCCACGGGCTGTCTAACTTCAGTAACAAATGTAATGCTATTCTTGTGGGCAAAGTCGGAATGCCATGATTGTGTTTTCTCACATTACGCTGGAACACATGAAACTGCTGCTACGAGGAGGAAACAAACGTACAAATAAATTAAATTACTTTTTGTTTACCTTATCTGCTATTACATCTATTTGTTTACTTATTTCATATTGCAACTTACCTTTAATGTAAAGAAAATCTTGGAGAAATTATAACCTATGAAGAATCAATAGATATGATTTGATCTCATACCATCGCTATACCTATTTCTAGCACAAAGCAGCTACTCTTTGGTGGAAGGGTGTGGTTAACTTACACATTAGGGACCATCTTAGTCTTTAGGAGTGGCAACGCTTCTTTGACAGGCTTCAGGTAAAAATCATGTCCTATATGAATTTGTTGTTACATATGTCAGTGGGCGACAGTGATTACATCATAGTTTTTGGCTGTACTCAATTCTTACAAAAAAAAAACGAATTATAAATATCCTTTAATTTTGATTTTTGTAACTATAGTCATTCATTCATGAATACTGTAAACTAAATAATTATTACAAGCTCTTTTTATTTGAAACACTTCATTAAAATCTCGAGAAATAAAAGCGAGCGTTGTAAAGTCAGCTCAATTCCCGATAGGAAGTTGTAAATAAAAAGAAGTCAACGGCGTCCGACAACTGATTAATTACTTGCTATTAGTCCAGGAGCGTGGCGTGAGAGCTTACATCATAATGATATTAAATTCTGATTTTGTAATTGAGAGATCGATGATAGTGATAGAAACGTCAATGTTCTATGTTGGGAGTTATCTGCATTCGGCGTGGCCAACCCATTACTGTCCCACTGCTGAGCACGGGTCTCCTCTTAAAGTAAATGATTAAGGCCACAGTTTACCGTGCTGACTAAGTGCGAATTGTTAAACTTTACACTTATTTGAAATTTTTTTTTTTAAAGAATATTCAATATTGTGCAGAATCCTACATGAGTTGTCTCACTATGTTAATTAAACTTAGTACCGGCTGGAATCAACGTGATCTACAATTCGTGCCATAAATATTCTTACTCCCGATAGAAGATGCAAAAAGAGACATTACAATTAGCATTATTTATAATATTACACATTGTTTTTTTTGTTTGTCTAAATAAAACTGCTAGATACTGTAATTCTAAGAGTGCGAAACGGCCATGAGGGAGTTACCATTTAACATCAAGGGATTGTCCCTCAGCTATTATTAGGCCACTATTATTAGGTGATCTATAGAAGTAAAATAAATTGAAGTGTTTGTTTATAATGTTAAAATAAATGTTTTTTTTTATTAAATACATATGGTATATGTGGTACTAATAAAAAACATAATTATTATAAATATTGTTTGTTTGCGTCTTGCTAATCTCAGGAATGGCGACAGCGATTTTCACGGGACGTTTACTGGCGTTTAATGTTATAAGGAGTAACATAGGCCTACTTTTTTTTAATTTATTAGGGTTCTGAAAAAATAACACATGAAGTATCACATCATATATTCTGTTAATACTGGTGAAAATATAAAATTACGGAAACATGTTTTTTAAACGCGAGCTAGTTATGTAATATATAAAAACACACGCGGAAAAGGCTTATGGAATTCTAAGAAAAACAGTCCATGAATGTCTGCTTACATTTATGTAATAGCGTATAAATGCTAATACAATTTCACTGCTATTGCTGCGCATTCGTGCAGAAACGTTTTTGTGACATTTATAAATTAAATGTCTGATATTAAACACTCTAGCGTAGAATAGCTCAAGAATGCAACGTTATATGTCCATAGGTACAATAAGGTCTTTTTTATACGATGGAAGTAGCAAACGTACCAAATATGGTAAGAGGTCACTGCCGCCAAAGAACATTTATAATCAACTCCAAATATGATTAGAGTCGAAATTGAAGGTGGTACATCCTCTTGTAGTTCGACTTCAACAGCACCACTGTCTTACCTATTTCTGTCTAATAACAACAATGTTAAGCGCTGCTGTATTTTGGAAGTATATGGTAAGGGAGACTTATCCGAAGCGATCTATCTAATTCCCCAGGGGTAGTAACGCACCTGTGACTGACCACAGGTGGGACTCTAATCTTAATCGGGGCTTTTACAAATGTCCAGGCGACAGTGACCACTTTCCATCAAGTGGAGTACCTATTCTTTTACTACTTTCTTCATATAAAAATGGATTTCGATCGCTACTTTTATTACACAAAAAGTGATTTTACAGAGGGATCTTAACAGACGGAAAGGAGGAAAGCCCTCGTGCCCACTGGGGCATAAATAATGAAATTTGAATAGAGTCCTGCTATCTGAAGCGGCCCGTTTCTTTCCCATTTAATGATGCAGAGTCGTCTGGACGGACCTCTTCAATTTTAATAAGTACATGCAGTTTTTAGATAACTGTAGTGTTTTACTGAGGGTTTAAATATAGGAGACAGAATACTTATATGAGATGTCGCAAATTAGTTTTTAGAAGTGTCACATTTGTAATAGACATCAGGTAGATCTCCTGTCTGTCTGTATATAAGAAAAAATACGCTTTATGTTGATTGAAGTGCTCTTTGATTAGAATGGAATGGTAGCAGATTGTATCCCACAACGTTCCTAATCGAACGTTCTGGAATGACGATTTAAGTATTTACGTATACAATGCAATGTAGATAATATAGTCTCTATTCAGATGGATATATTATAATATCGTGCATATATTTCTTTTAATTAATACAGAACCCTTTCATATTATATTTCTTCAGCCTTTTCGAAGACATTTAACTATTTAAGTATAGACTGGTCTTGGAAGAAAATGTCGTCCACGGCTTATTACCAATTAAGAATAAATTGTTCTGCAATATATGTCAAACGTCATTAAATCTAAGATGGCGGATGTAAAGCGGGATGAAAGATTTTGACGTCTTAGAACCGTTTAAAAAATGAGTCCGGATGCCAGACAACAAAATATTTGAAACAAGGTAGACAGGCTATATTTTATTTATATTTACAAACCTTACAGACAAGAGTTATGCTGTTCATATTCTTCAAGAGTTCATACTCGCCCGCAATAATATTGTAAGAAGTTTGTATTTTTAAGAGTCGTTGATACAACTCGGGGCACTTAGTTGGCGGGTCCACTTGACTTTTTCGAAAGTGTACAAGCTACGCCAAAAGTTTTCCAACAAAAGCGAGCGCAGAACATCGGTTGTTCCGAATTTGAGTCGCTCGATTCAATCAGGAAGTTATTTGGATATGAGTTTGTAGGATTCGTTCCTATGTTTAATACGTTTGTTTTTGTTCATTTTGTTGTGTTTATGTATTCATTTACGTGATGGCCTATTCGTTTCACAGGCGGCACAGGATTGCTTCAAAATGAGGGGTCTGAGGTGCCTATGCATCAATCGATCGTTTGTTGACCCCTCAGATTTTCTCACTTTTTCATTTAATGGTAAAATTAATATTATAAAAAAACATAAAACATACAAAAAACCAAGTCTCGCAATGCAATTCTTCTACCGAAAAAAGTAAAGAGATTTAGAGAATATTAAATCAAGTCAGCCAATTTATGATTTGGCAATCGCGTGAGAACATAATCGCATAATTATAATTTATCAAATATTCTAAATGGTCTTGAGTGAAAATCGTACAAGGGTACTAAATTTATACAAAGAAACATACATAAATAAAGTGCTTATTTCGGTAATATTAGGTACATTTTACGTAGATTCTATTATTTTATGCGACGTATGTGCATTTGCTCGACTTGGCGGGGGCACTGCCGTGCCCCATGATCATTTGCAAATTATTCAGATATAATTGAACAGTCCGTCTGTGATTTCGAAATAAATGCCTTTTCATAATTATGGCTATATTCCTAATGTAAATTTGCTTTTTTTGTCGGGACGTCTGCGTACGTTTGAATCGATTTTCAAGTGTATTACTAGAGTAGGTCACTCGCACGGGAATATAAATTAAAAATAGCGATAGTTCGTTAAAAAGCATTGAAATAGCCGATCTACTCGCACTTTGTTTAGTGCGACAGTCGTGAGAGACTAGCAAGTGACTTAAAACAAAGCTTATCAACGACATGTAACCCAGATTTGCAGATCAGTGGTCAGGCGGGGCAGTGGAACAGCGGTAAGGTCGCCGCACCGTGGTCATCGTGACGCAACCGTGCGTGACCGTGACATCAGCGCCTGTTTGTCGCTTGACGCGTGGCGCCTGTTGACAGCTGTGATGAATCGCCACCTTACGAATTTCGATTGCGCTCTCACTTGTTTTTTTTTGTTTTATTAGCAAATGAGTATGCAGTCTACCTGATTAAATGGCTACTGGAGCCTATGGACATCTGTAATCAACTTGAAAAAATAGAATCGATGGTAAGGGTGGAGTCCTATCTGGAGTCGACGACGGTTGCGTTGTTATTCCTGAGGACTAAGTTGGAACGTCTCGGATACGTATGTTTCTCCTCACTTAACACTGCAATTAGGCAGAAATAGGTGTGATGATGGTACCTTCGAAATCAAAAAACGAGGGATTCTACCAGTTTCAAATTAAAATTATTATTAATAGAGTAAGTCAGGATGTGTCAAATATCTATAAAAATCCCATTGTATACCTATCTATATTTGTAAAATATATATGACCTCAGCTAAAGATACAAGTAATTCTAATGTTTCAGAATCAAGATTAAAGATAAAGATAATTTATTTGGAAGTCATACGATTTGAGATCAGTTTGATTGATGGTTTTAGATATGAATTGAACAAAAAAGACTGCTTTAACTTCTACATAATCAGGCAATCAATTTTCTAGTCACTCTTCACGAGCATAAACTGTTTGTTATCAACATTATTGCTTTTAATATAATATCCGCGTGAGTACTTTGATATGAATCTAATTATCGATATAGCTTTATTATTTATGACTGCAACATTATCAGTGAAACATTATTAATGTTGCTTACTATATAAGTAACTCATAATTCACTATTGGATATATCTTGTAATGACAAGTAAATACGTGAATAGCTTTGTCTGTATATCTGTAGAATTGAAAATTAAGGTTAAGTCGGCGTCGTCGTCGACCCATTACTGTCCAACTGGGCACGGGTCTCCTTTCAGAGTAAGAAAGGCTAGTCCATAGTCCATCGCGCTGGTCAAGTGGGAATTGGTAGACTTCTCACACGTTTGAGTTTTTTTAGGAACTCTTAGGTGTGCAGATTTCCTCGCATTCTTTTCCTTCACTGTTAAATCAAGTGGGAACTAATAGCTTATACGCAAATAATAGATCAGAGGTGGGATTCAAACCGCGGACCCCTCGATCGAGAAGTCGAGTTTCAACCACTAGGCTATCACTGCTTAAAGTTAAGTGGTTATTTAATTAACCTTTGCACGTAACAGAGAATAATTGTACATTTTTTATATTCAATATAAGTAGCAAACGAGCATATAGTCCATTTGATGGTAAGTAGCAAATTCTGGACATCTCTAACCATCGCCAGATATGAAAAGAACCCTACCCGTAGTTGCTAGTACCCAGATATGTTATTCCTGATGACAAAGTTGGAACGTCTCGTCTATATCTCTCCATTACTACACTCAAACAGCAGCAATTAAAACTAATGTTGCTCATATTCGAAGGAAATAGAATTTACTATATTTCCAGTATTCCTAAATGATTCCCCCAAACATCAAAAACGACAGTCCACCACGCCCACGAAATGTCAATAAGTAAATACTTAAATGACATCATTAGAAATGCTAGGTCGTTAGGAATGCGTTGATAAAGTAGTGTCTGTTTACACGCGGCAGTTGGCCGTTTAAATAGTGTTATCGAAGACTAACCCAACGTCCTGGACAGGGCAATTGACCCTAATATCAGATCACTTCAAACTCGGAATTATCACTTGTGGACTTTACCTACTTGTCCCAAGATTGTACCCTGTTTGTATCGAATATATGGATTGATGAGATAGACTTGTAGATTTTTAGTAGCTTTGTTTGTACTAGCGGCTCCAGGACGGAAGGGCTGAGGGTGTAACTCATAAGGGCCAAAATCGATGCTATTTGACTTACTTATAATGCCGTATTAGTTACCGGCTTGTAGATTGTTAGTAGCTTTATTTGTACTGGTGGATCCAAAAGGGAAGGCTAAGGGTTTCAACCATCTCTCGCTTTGTCCACAATGGATCGATGTCCCCTGACCTTCTATGAGGCGGCCGTCTCAGTTCTCATGAACAGTAACGCGTCTATGAACGGCTTCAGGTGGGACTCGTTCTATAAGGCGTTCATTAGAGATGTCCATGAGCAGTAACCATTTACCATCAGATAGACTGAAAGCTACTAACATACCTCTAGATAAAAAAAACTACTAACATACCTCTAGTCTACTTACCTAGGCCCAGACATGATCTTTGTATTAAGGAAGACATAGTTTTGAATATATGTAGACCTTTATTTCACCAACTTTATGCGTATTTCAGAGACTCCATACTAAGATTTCTTCATGAGATTTTTCAACGAGAGCTTTTCGTATTCCTTGAAGGGTGACAAGTTCTTTGAAGTCTACCCACGTTTGGGACTAGCCGTGGACAAACGAAAATGTTGGATCTGCCACAGTTTGAAGTATTTCATTGGAAACTAGGAAGCACATATACTGAAAAATCAACGTAACGATGAATGAATATTATTGACCGTGAATATGTGAAATACACTAAAAACTATTTTAAATAAAAAATGATAACACATATTTACGTATTGAGGTACATATATAAATATTTGAACCACTTTAAGGTCATGATATAGCATGAAGATTAAACGTTTGAAATATATATAGTATAGGTATAGGTAACTATGTAGATACTCACTAACATAGGGTATATAAAAATATCAAAGTTTATATTTCTTGACTGTACAACTGTATATAATAAAGATTTCCGTTGCTTATACATATGTAACTGTAAGAAGTAGTAAACGAGAATACGGTCCGTCTGATGGTGAGTGGCCACTGCTGCTCGTGGACATCTGTAATCAATCCCAAATAAGATCGGAGACCTAACTGAGGTTAATCACGGGTGTGTTGATACTTGAGGACTAAGTTAGGTACTTCAAAGGTGGTAGAACCCTTTGTAGTTCGACTCC
>DWRA01004855.1:0-10426 GCA_018250295.1 Spathilepia clonius
GTCCTTTGAATTAGAATCCTTAGTACAAGTGTCTCTACTTTATCATATCTTACAAATAAAAGCTTAGTAGTACAGCGGTTGATATTACTCCTATGAATTAGTCTTATGGAGATGTTTGGCGGTGTCACCAATGTCTACTTATCATCTTTAAATGATTAGGGGACGCATTCGCTTCTATAATTAATAGTCTTCGTAACACATTTTTTTTTTCACTGGAGTCAAATTATCTGCTTCCTCCTTTCTTTCGTCAAAAGTTTCAATTATTATTTTATATTTCTTTTTATGTACGTAATTTTGTCAGATCAGATCATAAAATAATCAATTTGGTCCTTCAATGTCTACATAAAACTCAATTCCAAGCTCTTTGTTTAATAATCAATTAGTCGAGTAATTACTTCGATTTCTCTGAATAACTGGTGCAGATTAACTGCGGTCCCGTTTCGGTGGCGTTTAAACGTCGCCATAAACGCAACGCTGGGAATTATAACAAGGTTGAATTGCATTCGTAAATCTTATTCGTGTGACAATCTGAATGTAATTGGAAATGTGTAGTTGGGAGTTTTTATTTGGTGTGTGCACAAAAATGTCTTATCGGGGGTTCTGTGTACGATCAAATCCCAGCCAGTAGATATTCACGCCCAGAACAAAACAACGCTAGGTTCGGACTTTAAACAAACACACACCTTCGCGGCAATACATAGATACCCTAGAAACGATTTATTTGTCTGTCAGACCCATTATTAGTTCCAGTTGTTGTTTCGATATCAGTATAACTGCGCTTGCGTAATTATTGTCATAAACAAATTGCGACCGTTAAATTATGTAACATTTTGCACACTAAGCCAAACTGCAAATCCAGATATTTTAAACGATCTCAAAAACGACCACTGTCGTCATCTGAAAAAAACCAATTACTGTTAACCAACCATAACTTTATTGGTCCAGTGTTGTCTTCACGGTTGAATTTTTCATCGGACGCAATCAAAATTGAGTTAAGATTAATTGCCTCTGAAACACAACGCTAATGATCAATTTGTTTCCGATGTTACGTATCATCAATCATCATTTTAATTTGGAACGGACGAATCCTGATTTTGACGGCCGCGAGTTTGAGATGCGGAACACGCTTGACGACTTGGATGTACCCTTCACGTTGTGGAATATTTTGCACGTGCAATTGTTTATAGTAATTAAGTTGGTTGTGACAAGTTTTGTAGGCTTGCTATTTAGTTTGACTAGTCACAGGTTACAATTAAATAGTAAATTGTTCCATTAAGTTATACTTATAGTTTGATGTGATAAAGAAGATAAACTTAACGAGGCATTCCAACTTAGTCCTCAGGGGTAGCAACGCATCTGTGGTCGTCTTCAGTTGTGAATCTGGTCTTATCTGGGGTGGATTCCAAATCTCCATGGGCAGCAGTTGCCACTTATCACCAGGTGGACTGCATGCTCGTTTGCTACTCCATCGTATTAAAAAAAAAACAAAAATTAAAACATATTTTAGGTTTGATGTTGATTTCTTCATCCCGCATAAAAGTTTTCAGGTTCAATCACTCTTTATGTTTTTATCGGAAAACTGTAAAATCAAGGAAATTTTGGAATTGTACTTGTAAAACCCTAATGATTGGCATACCTGGTACACATCTTGTTTACAAATGAAATAAGGTTTTTCATGTAGCTCCTCGTTTTATTTATATTAGCAATCAATGTCGCTCGTATTAATCTCTGTTCATTTACTTAACATCACATCGACTTTCTACGGCTGTCGCATAGTGATGATTTATTAATTTTCAACTGAAAAGCACGCTTGTAAATATCTCGTGAGAGCGATTGCTAAAGCAGGTGGAAATGTCGTTAGCAACATAGTAGTGGCACTTAATCTCCCGCGCGGCGACGGCCGGCGGGGTGCCCGTGGCGCGCGCCACTCGCCTTAATGCGGTACTGCGAAGGTTCATTGAAAATTTATTAATACGCTTATTAATTAATTTTTATATTCCTATAATGCGCATCTTAAAAATAAGAACATAGAATTAAAAGGTGGTAAGCTGATGCAGGTTCGATTACGTGTCATGCTTGTGCTGCATGCATGCATGCCGTTTTTATTTTGTAACAACAGTATATTTGTGCATTTATATTTATTTACATACATCATAAGCGTATTTATATCTTCTGTAACACGACCGCGCAGACACTTGCCATGTCTGTCAAAATAATTTATAAAAAATATGATATTTACTCACATGACACCTTCGATGACTGTAAACGCAGCTGGTCTACTCGCATCCCTCAACGATGTATTAAATCCATCCGAAATAACTTCGCTATTTCACGTTGTTGCAAATTACATTGCAATCCGACTAAACATACATCAAAATAATTTTGTCATTAAGCTTGAAGCTACATAGTTAAGATGTTAAATAATTCGTTCTACGTTAAGCCCGTCAAAACATCCGATAGCACCAGATACCGAGATTCTTGAAGACGAAATTATAGATATCGTGCGTACGGAGATCATTTTGGTTTGAAGTGTGATAAGGATATTCATGTAAGTATAACAACACATACGTACGAACTTTAGGACTATATTATTAGTTATATATTTTGTCAATAAGTAACCAGCTACGGTATTTGCGTAGATAGGTAGATAAGAAAACGAAAACTTTTTTGTTACAACATATATTGCTTGTATGTGTGGTATGTGAATTTCTTTCGTTTATGACAGTATAGTAAGTACTTATTTAGCACACTGATGCAACAGAAGCGATTGTTCATATTCACATATGTATGTAAATGGTATTTACTTGCGTGGCAATAAGACGAATAATTTAATGTGCACACATGCATATTTTCTCTCGTGTCCCGCACAATTGAGTGAGATCACCAGATTCCGGTCATCACCTACCAATTGCCGTGCTCGTTACCAATTGCGAGTCCCCAATTGAGATTGTCTCCGCGATGATGACGGATGCAACCACCCCGCCAACGGGCCAATTGGCTTCCGGCGATCTTTCAATTGCTTCCCTCGATACCATGCGGGACAACCAATAACTGATAAGTGCCGCCGAGATTACTTCCAATTGATGTGAATGTCCGTAGGGAGCACGTGAATTGGATCAAGTGAATACGGGTTAAGCTGCCGAGGAAGCGGATAAACGGGACGTGTTCAATTGATCTCCAATTTGCTTAGAGTTTGAGGATCTGACTTCCATACCATATAGAATTGGTAAAGACAACTGTATTATTATTTTTAATTATGCAGTTGTATAATAGTTACTTAAATTATATTTCTTGCTTTGTGCTCTTTACGTATTCTTTTAGCTTTTAAATTATCTTTTAAATTCAGATCCACTTATGTACATATTCCTATTCATGCTAACTTTGTAGCAATGTGCATTTTTGAGTAACATTTAAAATTATTTTATTAATAATACTATTTTTTTTCAATTCGGAAGCTTCCAATTAAATCAAACCAATCCAACTTCCAATCCGGTCGTAGTTAATACAAGATAAAATATTGTTTCTGACAATTTTAACGTGCCCCCGTAGGCTACAAAATGAATACATTTCACATGGTTAAAAATGTTCGCAATTTATGGCCTCTTGGTCTTATCGAACATTTGCTTCATTACCCCGTGAGGTCTAGAAAAGGTCGGCGATTTATTCCACTCAAAATGCCCCTATTATCGGTAGTCATTGAACAACTCCTTTAATACAGGTACGGAATGTTCGATCACAAATTGATTTATTCACCGCGTTCGGCGTCGGTAGCATTTATAGCTCGTAATGATGATTAATGGCGCGCTGCGAAAGTGGCATTATTTTTGAGGTGGGGACCGATAAATCAGTTGCAAATCAATGCGTATCCATGAATTTGCCTCTCAGGTTAATTTTCAATGGAAATAATGCAGTCTCTTGCGACCAGAGATAAATCGGAGGTGCCGAGTGTGCCTCTAGCGGTGTCATTACTCTACACTTTACAGGGTTGACTCCTCAAACTTTCTTAGTTAACTTTCAGTTTCAAATTCAGAGTAATTCTTTTGTTTTTTATTAATGATGAGTATGACAAATAGGTATTCCGTTTTTCTACGAATTATCTGTAATCATATGCAATTGATTAAACTGGAAAATAAATTGTAATAACACTGTAAAATCGATATAGCATTAATTACGATTGTTAAATGTCAAATTGAAAATATGTGTAAAATTTTACTGCTACTGGTGTATGGTGTATAATTTCCATTCATTCTACGCCAAGTGTCTTAAGGTTTCTTGCAAGTCCTCGGGGTATTCATAAGCACCTCTTATCCTCACAACGCTGATTGTAGGCCTTGATTACGTATGTACGTTATCATTTTAATGTCATAGGTATATTTTATAGCAATCTGTAGGTAACCCAAAAGAGTTTTACCTCAACATAGTAAATAAATCTGCCGAACGTCCGTTATTAATCTAAATTCGAATTATCCTCCTGTACACTTTCGTCTTTGGTTATTAATAAATAATTTGTCGATGGTTTCATTTGAATGTATAGATTGGAAACACAGTCAGTAGGCAGAAGTTCCAAATTGATACCGACGACAAATGATTAATTAATAACCAAAGATAAAAGTAAACATCTTTTAGAAATAAAGAAATGTGTCACGTATATGGCTTGCTTCGATGAGGCAATAGCTATTGATAATAATATAAGTATAGCAATAGTTAGTTGTAGGTATTACCGAATTAATATAGGTTAATTTTCAAACAAATTCTTGACTTAATTCTTAACTTTGTTCTGTGCCAGGTGCAAAGTCTTAGTGAGATCTAGATGCTAACGACCCAGTATTCGATCCCACGCCAAAACTGGGTGCATATTTATGCTGTATTAGTTACAGCCCCGTCTGGATAATATTTATGTGCCAATAACACCAACTCCATTTGAATTTGTAATCGGATCGTGCGATTATTCTATCAAAGCCTAGTCATTTATTCATAATGGTAGATTTAAGTAAAGTTGTGCGACTCTGAATGATGTTAACACTATGACAACTTAAATTGTGTTGGTATATTACAATTTATCAAGACTAAAAAAAATTATACGCGAAGAATAGATAACCTCTTTCCTTCGAAGAAGGAAGTCGGGTAAAAATTGTAATTCGTTGTATAAGTAGCATGGTAGAATCCGTTAATGGGTTAAAAGTTATGTTTCATTAAGTGGCAAAAGGATTTTTTAAAATTTGGAATCAGAATATGACTGGGATCGAAATTTAAATTTAAAAAAATAATTCAATAAACTAAAATAGCAATAAAATAACAAACTTACCGCGTTATCTACCGAAAAGGGTAGAGCATTCTGTAAAACTCCAGCTTTATATGAAAATCCAGTACCGTATACGGCACTATTTATATGAACAATAATTTCAGCCGGGATCCGAACTAAACTACTCCTTACCGCACAACACTAGTTTAAATCATTATACCAGCCTATACATCAACGCCTCGTTCGCTCGCTCGCCGTTTTAGTTAAACACTTAATTTGAAAGCTATTACTGAAGTATTGACTTGCTAGAATCTGATACTAGTTAATCAGGGCAATAGATAGATGAATTTTGGTCATTGTTTCTCGGTAAGACAAATGTTTTGTAATTCAAATTTTGTTAATAGAACTGTTGTCTTCTGCGAATTATCCGACATTAATATTCTCTTAATACACAAAACTGCATTATTTACTGATAAAGAAGGTCTACACTGTATGTATGTTAAAAGGTGGTAGAAAATATTGCGGTTCGGAAAATATTCTAGAGGCACCACCGCTACATTTTTTTTGTCTAATAAAAGCAACGTTAAGCGGATTTCACTGTCGTGAAAGCAATTATTATCTCATAAAACAACAGGCCTAAAGTCATACGGAATAACTAAATTTAATTTAATTCATAACTAAAATGATATTTTTTCTATAAGCCCGTTGGTTTGGAATGGGCTTATAGAAAAATTTATATAAGTATTCGAAAAAGCACGAAACTACGGATTTTGTGTGTATAAAGTGGACTTCCAGTTGAGGTGTTATCTTTTATATGGAAAATAAAAGTACGCATTGTGCATTGTTAAATTTTCAAAAGAACGGTCATTCATAGTACAAGTTAAGTAATTATAAAAATAGTTTCATATTAGTCTACGTAATATGGTGTTAAGGATTTTTTTAAGTCACATACAAATAATTTTTGTTTGTTTTCAGTGTAATATTAGTATATGTAATACCTTTGCAGTATGCCTTGTTATATGTAAGTGGCATTACCTCCTTAGTGGAAAGCTGTCCGAACAAGAGTAGGGGCGCTGCGGGACACGTCCAATAAATCGGGCCGCCATTGTTCTGTCGCGCTACACACAAAATTGCACTTTTGTTCCCGCCGGGCCAGAGACGTGGAGTCGTGTTCGATCTATATTTTATTTAAGAAGAATATTACCTCCTGATTTGTTAACTTTAGTTTTTTTTCTGTAGTAATGTAGGCAGTGAAATTACAGAATTCGACGGTTTATTTGTGGCTAAAATTACTGTAATTCGTGTAACTTTAAAATTTAGTGACCCTTTATGACAAATCTTAATCATCCTAATTGTTTTTATTTCAATCATTCAGACGTTTTGTGAATGATCGATGCGACAAGTTAGTTAATTTCTCGTATTCACTACACGTTCGATGTTCCCCGCGGGCGCGCTCGCCAGACGCTCTCCAATGTTTTGCAATTCCTGCGGCCGACGCGTTTTTGGACCCCGCCGCGGGAAGTGTGAAATTCGTATCGACTTATCTCCACCCCACAAAAAAAAGCATTTACATCGAAACACTTGTATCCGAAGAACGAAGGGAAAATGCCGAGACGGACGACCAATAAAAACCACGAAGATACCAATTTCAACACAAGTCCGACAATAAAATCCCAAATCCATTAATTCGATTTGAGCGATCTTGACTATCAATATAAAGGCTTAATACATCAACTATTTGTGACGGGGTGGTATGGTATTGTAGTTTGAACACCACACGATTTATTACAGTCTTCTCGATATTTTTATTGATCTTCCATAAAATCCTGTTATTATCGATGGGACTGTAAAGCGCGGCACATCGCACATTTCTCCGTCTATAAATCATACGGAGGTGAATGGGTGCTTATTAAAGCTCGTCTCGTTTTAAAGGGTGTTTCTTTTCATCGTCTCTCTTTTCTTCGCGCTGTTTTATTTATTGAGAAAATGACGCTTATTTTTGCTCTGAAGTTTATTTTCAATCTACCTTAAATCGAAAGCTCCCTGGGAATGCTATCTAAAAGCCATTAATTATTTTAAAAGGAAACTGCTTTATGGTTGTCGAGTAATGAGCGCACATTGTTAGCGCTTAGAATAGGAAACTAAAGATTGGAATTTATGCGTTCCGAGAACAACTACATGTGCACGGAAATGCCCTGTTTACTTGGATTCCGTTTTCGGACAAATCCTTTTAAGTCTATCGTTTATGCGCCGTGTTCGGATAACAACGGATTTTGTAACGCTGCTATTTCTGGTGCACAATGAAATTAATGGTATCTACCGCTGGATCGCCATCTGCGAGCGTTCGAATGCGCCCGATTTCGTAATGTTCGCCGTTTTGACGCTGTCCAACCGCACAACTAGTTAGTACTTGGACTTTGATTTTAAGTGCTTTTGATATTGGAATGTGAAAGACAGCTAAATTAAGCGACTGTTAAAATTTGTGTATTTCGTAAGCTGTAATGAGAACTATCACAGCTATGGTGCAACAGTCATTTTAATATAGCTATTTTCAAATAAAAACGTATAATTTGAAAACGTTTTTCAAAAGAATCAAGTAGGTTATTTTAAAAATATTGACCCATTTTATTTACTTATTTACTCTATCGAAAAGTATAAATCAGTAATAGTTTTTTTTAACGTTTGCACGAACTGGCTCTACATAAGAAATAGGTGTACCACAATAGAATGTGGCTCGTTGTATATGGAAATGCGGCGCGCGGCGTCGGCTCAAAGGCGAGCACTTAATAAGGACGTGTCTCCTTAATTCCCGGCGGTCGCGGTGTGGCCGCGGACATTCCGACACAGGTTTGCTCTCCGGCCTTCCAGCATTTTTGTGTTTACACGTCTCGTTTTTCTCGCCAACCATTTCCCACCTCGTCCTGTCTTAAAGAATTTAAACGAGCGAACCGATTTCCATCGGTTGTTTAATTTTCGGTCGTGTTTTGAGTGAAGAATCAGAAGAAGGGTCAGTTTGGAACTGGAACTCGTTTGTATCTTGAATTTCTCCACGTGGCCGTTTCGATGTTTTTGCATTCCTATTCTTCGAAGTGGGAATGATTTTAACGATGAATATCCTATTGATGCGCCTCAAGTTTTTGTGATCAGTATAGTTAGTATAGTGGACTATAGGCGAATTTGTTTTATTTGATTTGTTTCAATCAAGTAAAACAGGAGTTCTGTCTAAAATTGAAGTTTAGATGCTGGAGACTAAGTTACGTCTCTAGTACGAAAGTTGGCTTTACCTTGCTTCACTCACACAATGTTGTCTTTTTGGCATATGTACATAAATATTACTTTGATACGACGGATAGTAAGCGACGACAATAGTGTATGAATCCTTAGAATTTGCCGGTTTGAAATACATGCACATCATATACGACATTATACGTCGGTCGGGATTGGAGCTCCCTATTGTATTGGGACCGGTATTACGTGTCCTTGCTTTTTTCGCTTCGATCGGCCGGTGGATTGTTTTGTTTTTCGTGTGCATATAGCGCGATGGATCGGATTAACAAGAGGGTTGGCGCCAGGCGAGCGGCCGCGGCGGCGAGTGACCAGCAAATGCTCTGCCGCCTGTCGCCGCGCTGTGCGGGCCCTATCTAGATGGTGGGTGCGCGTGCGCTGTGTAGGACCTATATATTTCTGTGGTGTCACAGATGTATAATTTAGTGCAGGAAAAAATGATGTTATCATATCCTCATAAATACATACGGAGGTGTCTCAGTATGAGAAATATTTTATGTGCTATACGATATTTAGTATAGGTACATTTAAATGTATAGTTTTCTCTATCTGTAAGGTCTAATTATATCATTGCTCACATTTTGACTGCAAATATACTATTATTAAACAACACCACCCATATTTATAAATAATCTGTTGTTACAAATATTAAGCAGTTAGAATAATATGATTACGATAACATTTCCCGGAATTATTGCATGAAAACGAAATACTGTAGCGAAAGTAAAGTCACATTCAAGGTTAATTTATTATGATTAAAGTCGGCAAAATAAGATCGATTAATATTGATCGTGTCAAAACTTTCGCTTACGCGGTTCGATCTTTCACATGCAAAGTCGTAATATTATGAAGCTTTTATATTTCTGACGTCTCATTCGAAATTGGCTCAGTACTAAATCTTTCTCAAAGAACCATTGTTGGCAATGGAACATTCTTCACTCATCGTTCATCTTCATTGTGTTTAGATAAACTTCTAAAGTCCGAACTTTCTTTGGTTCGGCGCTGCAGACGTCACTGCTACACTTATTTCTGTCTATAAAAAGCAGTGTCAAGCACTGCTGTGTTCTAGTTTAAAGGGTATGGTAAAGGAGAGATACATACTAGGTATTCTAATTAAGTCCACGAAAAAAGCATCTGTGGTCGAACTGTGATAGAAGTTCATTCAGACATATCAAGTATTGTCTACAGACGTTCATACGGCAGTTGTCCCTTATGATCAGGGAAACTGCACATTCGTTGCTACTTCTATTTGGTTAAAAAAAGATTTTTGCATTTTACTGCGAATTCGTGTTCACTTGAATACTTAGTTTATATGTTGTCACGATTCTTTCGTTGTTTCTTGGGAATGTACTTCACGCTACCATTATTCTCGTGTTTCCTATCTGATGTGCTTGCGGTTTTTTACTTTTATATCTTGCTATTTTTAAATGGTTATTGATTTATTTATAAACATTGTTATTACAAACCTAATCTTTTTGGTTTTGTTTGTTATTATCACGTCTTACTTATTTCTGTGGAGAAAAACTAGACTTTCCTTATACGTTTAGAATGAATAGGAGAGTTTTTATAATGAGATCTAAAATGGCAATTGTCTGTTTTTTTTTTAAATTTAAGATGCATCTTAATCACGCCTTAAATATCATTAGACGTAGTAATTAAGTAAATCTAAAATTGTTTAACTGCAGTAAATTGTTTTATATTGGGGCACTTCAATGAACTGCGTCCGCATGTCTTCCTCAGTTTTGTAGAGAGACCTCTGCCTGTTTCAACATATTAACTTGAAATACTATTTTAACAACATATTTTTAACCTAACTTGAACAATTTTTCAAAGTATTTTTTCCGTGTGTACCATTATCGTCTCTATTAGTGTGGAATGAAGCGATTATCTCCTCGGCCC
>DWRA01004856.1:0-10425 GCA_018250295.1 Spathilepia clonius
AGCTTGTGTTGTAAAAAAGACACTAACGCTAGAATTATGAAATGATCAACGCCGATGAATATGATAAACGACGAATCTCCGCATAAATTCGCGCTTAATTGGCAATCTCTTTAACAATATTTGTTTAAATCTACATCTCAAGCTGTTTTTAATGTGTTTATGTTTTTAATATATATTTTCAATCAGTCATATATGTAATAGTGCGGCTTAATTATTCAGAAGATAATCAATGAGAGATCCAAAACAGATGGCCATTACGAAGCCCGGGCGACTGCTGGTGCATTATGGTACTCAGATATAAACTTAGATATTATCAAAGGTTAATCACGTAATCTCAAAAAAAGTAGCATTTTATCCCCGAAAGTAGAATCTATAGTAGCTTAGTATGTCTCCGAACTTATTAACTAGGAAATGCGGTATCATTATTTCAATCAAACTGCTGCTTAAACTACTACTAGCCAGATTAAATAAGCTAAGCCATTCAAAACCGAGAAGATCGAAATGACATTGGAAAATACGAATTCATCCATCCACCTCTCGCCCTCTTATTTTAAGATTACTTGATGTCATGATCAGCAAAAATTCGGCTATAGTTCAAGATGACCAGATCATATCGTTGGATAAAACAACACTCAGTAATAAGCAAGTTTTCGATCAATACGGTCTATCAAGCATAAGCTAAGGAGTCGAGGTGTAATCATTAAGCTAGAAGCTGATCCATAAGTTTGAGGCCCCTCAGATACCGAAATTTAATCACACCTCATATCCTTCAGGGATACCATGTTGAAGCTAGAAATAAGTACTATGACTGAGCTAGTGGACATTATTCCGGAGCCTACAGTAGTGACGAAACCGCTATCCAGGCACCAACCGAGAAAGCGTGGAGTAAACCAAACTGCGCTTAAGAAATTAAAAACTGCGGGTAGCAAATCTGTTTCTTCTGTAAATGTCAGCTGTGTGACAAGACAGAGGTCACAATGCCTCAGAAACAGTGCCACCTAATCGGCCTAGCATAGTGCGAAGCCAGCAAAACGTCGAATCTGTCGCGTTGTCCGTTTATTAGAACTTCATATTGACTTTTTTACAGGGCACATATTGACTTTTTTACAGGGCAACATTACATTGCATTTTGGTCATGAGAAAGAAAGTGCTTAAAGGAATTGTTAGATCAAGCGCAAGAGTACGGTCGGTTCCTCGTTGGCTGACTACAAATAGACAATATTTATTGTTTTTTTGTGGTTCAAAAGAAAACTTAGGCAATTATGATTCCTGTTATACGACTTAGTCATATTGTACAAGTGCACAGTAAAAATCAACCCAACTAGAAATTACATTGACTTTCGACGTATGATTTATATTTTAATACACACTGGGATTCATGTTACTCATATACACGCTAGGTTAGGTTTAAAGAGCGTTATTCTCAAATAAGACTACAACAAGTCACAACGTAATGCATAAAACAATAAAATATAATTTAACGTTGCGTGGCATGAGTGACAATACATGATTTATTGTATGTATTATTATAGATAAAATCCAAAGAATACATTTGACCTCAGAGGAAAAAGCTGAGTGCCGATGATCCCCCTGAACGACGTTCTATGTGAGCCGACAGTGGAGTGCGGAACCACACAGCATCGAGCGATTCTGTTTTTTAAGCATCGCTTCGACATGAGTGCACCAGTTCTTCTGAAGCAATTGTAATCAGGTAATTTTACATGACCTCCATGTGAAGAATTTCTTTTACATTGTCTAATACAACAAACATTTAATTTTGTTCTAGATACTCTGTAAAAACATGTATGTGCTTGAATATTGCAGGGGAGGTCAATGTTTTAATGGGTACGCGAGTGCGAGCGCACTGGTCACATAACTGAAGCTCATAAAATATTTGTTCCGTAACCAGCTACGTACGGGACGTGGCTGATTATGGAGCATACATTTTTAATTCAAGTCTATTTTCATTCGAGGTAACATTAGCACATATATGTAAATAATGTATTATATATAGTTATGAGGGTACGTAAAACATCTTAGTCATCAAATGTCATAAAGCGCCAATTTATCAAAATCATTATAACTTGTAGGAAAAACACGAAAATGTGACTTTTATTCGTTTTTGGGTCTTAAAATATGGTGACTTTCATTGGCAGATAGCTGATGTAGAAGGAGTAACATAAGCCACTTTTATTTTTAGGTATCCACAACACTTCGTGGTTTCAAATGAAAAATTTAAATCCCATGATGAATCCACACGCACTCCATTTCGTTAAAACTGTTAAAGGTTTACATATTCGGTTATATTACATTTTAAAAAAACGCTGGAGGAACTGCGGCACCCAGCTAGCTGTTGAGTATGATCAACCTTCTGAAGCTAAGAGACATCTTTCTACAACCTCTAGTAAGCGGAAAAAATGGAATTGTCAATTATTCTAACGTCCAAGCGCAAATCGACCCATGGTATTTGGGATATCGAAGCATTTATTAGTATGACCTTACATATAAATATTCTTCATCGCAGATCTCAGAATTTATTAATTGTTAATCCACGTACAAAACATTAGACATATGATTAAGAGAGCCTGAACAAATCTAATGTTAGATTAACACTTATTCAAAATAATTGTGAAAAAAAATCGAAGGGAATTTACGCAGGCCAATTTTATAATTAACCGCAATGCCTCAATCAGATTTCACGTATTGATTACGTCCGATGTGGCTACAATGCGGACCACGGGATCAGAGGTCATACAATGTTATTTAAATAAATCGACTGTCTAAAAGTCGGACACACTTGCATGTTTCTAACATTGCACAGCAAAACATCTACTACTACAGTTAATAGTACCATTAAAGTCATCCCAGCAGGCTATCATTACTTTGAAGTCACGTACACATATCAACGTACATATCTTCAGGTTCAATGCTAAATTGCATTGGTTTAAAAATAGAAAACTTAATATTATCCAAGAAAAAAAAAAAAAATTAAATTACTTTCTAACGCGAATAATTGTGGAGACAAAGAGTCTGGCAACGAAAAGACATTATCGTATTGAATTATACTACACCATACATATATCTAACTATACTATACCTACACTTGACGAGAGTTTTGAGTAGTATTAGCGACAAAATTTGATAGTCTGTGGATTTACTTATATAACCATATTTGGTTATGAGTTAAATCTCCCATCATATTAATTATGACACAACAAATAAGTCACAAAAGTGAATGGCCACTAACGCGTATCAAAACAAATATTCTTCAAACTCGAAAACCTTCCTTTTCTGCCGATAAATTTCAGCGTAGTCATGGACCAAGCCCCGACATAGACCACGCTGTTAGGCCCCCGCTCAACGCTGATATATGCCGATGGGGAACCAGATAAAAAATGGAGACAGAGTGTACATTACGAGATATTCTAATATCTTAACGTGCTTGTATAAGAACTGCAGCCAAATTCATTATTGAGGGCGAGTAACGAGAAACAAACAAAATAATCACAGAAGAGTTGCGATAACTACTCGTTCCCTGAATAGCCTACAAATTAAGTAGAATGTAATTTGGCAACCTTTGTTGAATCTGTCCCCCGCGGCGCTGGGGAATTTACCTAATCAGCTCGTGGTCGTTACGGTCTACATATTTAATATTTGGATTATCGAATAATACTTATGAAGCTTTATTGCGTGTTTGCGTGAAAGGATGTTTCACCTTTTAATTTAATTATAAAGCCAAAGGATGTTTCACCTTTTAATTAAATTATATATATATAATTAAATTTGCATGTGCAATATGTATTTATTTTTACTTTTCTAATTCTGTCCTGTTGTCGAGTAGTAACTACGACCACCTTGCCATATTATTGTTCACACCATGTGCGGTGTACCGGTCGAGCGAACGCCACTAGGCGCTTGGAAAATAGAGTAAATGTTTTAATAAGTACAATAAAGATGCATAAAAGGTCTTATGCAGTCATGACACTAAACAATGCCATAAATAATTTGTGCTAGTCGTTTTGAGAGAGAGTGTGTGAGGCGGCACTGGCAGCAGCCACCGCCGCCACTTCGACACGCCCGACAAACGCTTCTATGCGATTGACAGTCGCTACTCTACAATAACGGGTCACCTATTTTTTATTGTAGTACCGCTTGCCTCCGAAAAGGAACTAGATGTCGTGGTGTAGAATTTATTAAGTGTGCGTCAAATGAATGCTTTTCATTCGTACAAAGTATTATAATTTTTAAAAACTCGCTTTATTTCGTGACGTAGTGACACATTGTTTGCTTTTGCCGGCTCCTCGTCCTTTGACTATTTTTCCAAAAGGACATTTTTATTCAAGACTGATAACGTCCTAATTGGAGGTAAAAGGACAAGTCAGTATGTGACGCGAAGGTCACCGGTAATTGTCAATTTCGCTGATGACCATTAAGCGGCGCGTTCGTTAATTAATTTAAATAAGATTAGGTAGGATCGTGTCCGCACCGGCCGACCTCGTAATCATCGCTTATTTCCGTTAGGACGAATACTTTTCAGGTATTAAGCTAAGGGTAGCGGTGGTTGCCTAAAGCTCCTAATCCCACGACGCATTCCATTGCAAGAAGCCATGGATGATAGAATCTCGTGCTCAGTAAGGAACAATCAATTCTAATTAGGTACATTTGTTAGTACACAATTAAGTATGTATATAACTTACACGCATTATACAACAGTTTTACCAACCATTAAAAACCAACCTCGTATCGGTGCTCTTGAAGAAATTTGTAGGAAAGTGGAAGTAGATACCATCTGCATTCGATCATCCATGCGTTTTCATAATCACCCTGCCACAACAAACGGAGTGGTGCATTTAATAAAATACGTATACGAAGAACTAAGCTGGAGAATATAAAAAAAACCATTAAGGAACTCCAACATGGAGAACTACTACTATAGTAAAAAGGCAAGTCTTCTAGGATTATATATAATAATACCTACTTATAATAATATTTAGGTTTACAATAAAGGACACAAAGTTTTAAATAGATACGTATACGATTTTTACGCAAACAGACGATTTTAAGGCGGAAGTCCAGATTAGTCGACTTGTTAAATTTCTGCCTAAAAACTATTTCGATTTGACTATTGTCACATATTAGGATTCCGTACGCAAAGAGTAAAACGTGTGCATCCACCTGTCACAGAGCTTGTGTCACACTCGACTTTTTACCATATGATGGAGTATTTTGGTAAATACAAAAAATTAATAAGTTTCAATTAAAGGGAGGCGCCCACTCAAGAAGGTCGCGTTCTTTGGAGTATTCACTGCAGGACGATAAATAAAATTGTCACAATATCTCATGATGTACTTACTTCCGAAACATAACATAACATAACAAAATACTAAAAATACTGTTAGCGGCCCATGCTGCTTTAGCTGCCTACGCAAACTTATTGCCTTGTAACAATCACACGTAGGTTCCTTTAACAATAATTGGTTCGTTTTAGTAGTACCTGCATAAATAGACACGCGTAAACTGATGAACCATGAGGTAGTATCATTAATTTGTAACGTAGTACGTCGTTCAAGAGACAATATCACATTTAGTGCATTTATCAATAGTACGCGAAAATGGTCGCTCGTTCGAATAGTCAAACCCGAATATGTTACATAAATCATACATTATATATATTCTACATTATTTAGATATGGTTAAAGTGGTTGCAGATCGACCATGGACATCTGTAAACAGCATATAAAATCGGGGTGCTACCTGAAGCTGATCACAGATGCGTTTCCACCTAAGGTCAGTCGGCGAATATGACACACATACACATAGCGGTGGTAAGTTCCCTGATTGGAAAATGGGTACCTTTACATGGTCATATAATGTTATCAATACGTTTCAAATGATAAATGAAGGTGATCATTAGTATGTGACTAATAATCAAATATCGACAACAATCGGGTGACAACAGTCCCGATCTGGTTCCTCAAATATTCGAAAACGAATAATTGAAATATCTATCATTGGTTGGAAGCCACTGCAGGCGCATAATAATCGTTCCATTTTGCACCCATAACATCACGAGGCTGTATAGGTACATAATTATATTTGCAAGGCGAGCAAATGTATATATTATTATATTATACTAATGACTTATGAGCATTTCGTTATCAAAAGCGAAAACATAAATCATAATTAGATTCACAATATACTGAATAGGGAAATTTAGCATTATCTTCGAAAATCGACTTAATCATAGCTAATATTAAAAAGGCATAACATTTTAGTTGGAGAAAAGACAGTAGAAATTCTTTGTCGTCATTCCAAGAATTTGGAGCAAGCTTACCTTGCTTGGAATACGTGGCAAGTGTTGCCGTAGCGAAGAAGACGCTAAGCAAAATATGCTCAAACGCGACGTTTCAAAGCCGGTCTTAATTGCATTACAGAAATACGGCTCTTGTTAAGACTCGAAAGTATAATACAATTTTCACGGAAATATTTTCTGCTTATTAATTTAAATTAAAGCTATTTGGTGTCATCTGAAACAAACTCACACGGTGCCTCTTTTCACACGATAGGATAAAACAGCAAACCTATTTTTAAAGCCATCACTAAGAAAAACATTAAAATGGAGTTATTTCCGTCGACGATTATGTTATGATTTGTCACCGGACAACGTTGACCAGGCGCGTGGGTGCGGCCGGTGCTGCGGCTGGCACCGGAGCCCGGCCCGCCGGCCCGTAACTCCGGCCGCCGGGCAGCTCGCTGGACCAGTGGACCACAGACCTTACCAGTGCAATCCGCACCGTTCAAAACAACGAATCATTTATGTTGCCAAACGTGATCCGCGCGGCAGAAATAACTGGTTAACGCTGACGCGCCGTTGGAACCAACGTTTGTGCCAAACAAATCACATGATTCACATTTTAGGCAGGTCACGAGTCTTTCCGACGGCACCAGCGAAATTCTTGATGGGGATCACACCGTAACGGTCTAAAGCATTCCTGTGTGCCGATAGACCTCCGACAACGGCGGTCAATTTTAATCTTGTCAAAATAAACGGTAAGCGTAACACCTTCATATTAAAAAATTGATGTTTTTGTATTCAAGTATTATATTGGCGATACAAATTGTCAGTTATTTATAAAGCAAAGTGAGATCGGCCGCTGGTGACGAGCATAACTAGGGCGAATGCTCCGCGAGGCCGAGCCGCCGGAGCAGCCCCTGCGCGCGCCGGCCGAGCGACAGTCCGCGGTAATGGCCGCTCGGCCAGCGCGCCGGCCGCGCGACGCGCACTGCGCTGACGCGCGCTCAATAAAATTAATCTCTGCCGCGAAGTCACATTTGAAACTGTGTCAGTTATTCACATTCCCTCTCTATTTTTGTGAACTATTTGTGTTTAATATTTATTTGTGTTCGCGACTCCGTTCGATTCGTGTAGGATTGTTTGGATGGCGGCACGAGCCGCCGCGGTGCATACGACAGCCGTCAATGTGTCACGCGTTAATAGCTAAAGTCACACGGTGGAGCGAATTTATCTTCCGTTATTTATCTTCTTCGAGATAATTACTCGATTCTCGCCACGACATTTTAATTACATCATAACATATGATTATAAATCTTATCGAGTACCGATGTCATGTCGGTGGGAGTAGTCGGACACGGTACGCTCATAAACGAGCAATCGATAGCTACACAATCATATAAAATACTAGCTCATCTTAAGACCGTGACTTCGTGCGTATGCAATATGGATATTCAAGCAAAATTTGAAATTCCATAAACTATTATGTGTATTTATTTTTATTTGAAACCAAGCTATACACAGCTTGACCTTTAGTGTTTGTGGATGTAGAAATCCGAGACTGTAAGGATTAGCGAAGAGGCAAATTTTGATAAAAACCATGCTGTATAAGTCTGAGAAGTAATTATACATGACAAGCAAGAGGAGAAGACTTTACTTTAAGAAAATGGTCATGTGGGCAGCTAAGTTACCGCCCTTTTATTAATTTAAGCATTTTGCATCATTAAACGTTTGTGGTCTTAGCGTCCAGGGTATTAAATAGTGACGTCAATCAAGATGATCATTTGTTCTTCCGGAATTTACGCTTTTTTCGATTTAATTCAGGTCGTTTTTCAGTTGTAATTAGAATATTTAAGTTGCTATGTGCGACGATAAATACTGATGCCGGATAGACAATTTCTATACACAGTATTTTTACCAAAAAGGTATTGAATTTCATATTATATGTAAGCATTATTAAGCAATCAGGTGTTAAGTTTTGCTGAAAAATAATCTTCGCAATAAAAATATGTTATCGTAGTCGCTAAAAAATAATAAACAGGAAAGTATAAAATTTCCCTTATTTTTGATTGTATGAAGACATGTTAAAAAGATTATTTTCGATAATTCGTATCTTCCAAAATTCACCGTGTATACATTCGATTTCTATGAAAAAATAGGATTGTAATCACCAAGATTAATTTTGGAGTTAAAGAATCAAAGCTGTAGACAGGACCTCTCCGGAGCTCAGTGGGCTCGCTCAGTGGGGCTCCCCGGAGCGGCAGAACGCGCGCCCACGACACTCAATTATGGTCTTTTGATCGTGAAGCAAATATCATTTAATAAACTAAAAAATACTTATATATACCGATCGCACAATAAGAGGATAATTTGTAAATCTTTAATTACTCATCGTTATTTGTCTCTTAAAGTATATGCAACAAGGAAACATTACAGAATATCGCACAGTCTTAATAGTTCAGTTCAAACATGGCGTTTACTTTCCGGCCGTTGTCCTTGTGCCGCATACTAAATACTAATTGCGCGTCAATAGATACTTCAAAATAAAAACTCCGGCTTCGTTTGTTCCCAAAAGTTTGCTACTTTTGCACGGAGAACCACTAAACTGGAAGTCACTAGGTTACACATATTTTGTATTCATGGTATGAAATGTTTATTATTAGTGACCGACCTAAAATTCGGTTTCGGTTTTGGCTAGTTTCGGGAAAGAAATCTGGTTTCGGACAAAATGGCCGAAAGTTCGGCCGCGCCGAAATTCCAGTGTTCGTGAATTATCGTGCATCGTTCGACGAACTTCGTGGCTCACTAGTGCTCACTCGCCACGCTCGCGTGCCGCCGTCGGCTATTTAACTGTCGGTATAAATAGAATATGCAGATAAATGTGTAAAAAATTTAAAATACACTAGATTTCGGATGAAACATGTGAGCGAGAAGAAAATTTCGGTTTCGGTTTCGTTTGAAAAACCTGTTTCGGTCGGACACTACTTATTATGAATTTACGTGTAGGTACCATCATAACAACAATATCTAAGTTCGGAAACGTACGTAATTTTATGTATACTTTAATTAAATATCTACCACAAGTTTAAAATAAGCATATAGTTCCACACGAGCCTTAACAATTTTAACACATTAAAAAGAACAAGTGCAACGTCAGTGAGACATTTGTAAATATGTACATTTAGTTTACAAAAACTATATGGGCTCTCTTTATTAAGGATCCAATGCCTGAGTACGTAAACAGTGCTAACAATAGCATGTGTGAGATTGTGTACTTATGCTGCGCTCTTAAGAATATATTTAGTCTCACAAATATGCGAAACACATTCAATACGGTACAAAATAAATTTGTTTTTATGATTACGTAAACATTTCTTGTGACTTCCTCGGTCCAAATAAATTCGACACTTAGTCAAACTCCTGAGGACGGGCTCGAGTTCTAATTAATTATATTTCTTTATGAGAAACATTTTTGAAAGTTAGGTTAATAAGATACATTGTTGTAAACAGAGTTATCATCATCCTTTTATGGCTGCAAAAAGTACTTTCGATCAATTCACACCTTATTAAGTGTCGAAATATAATATACTTACATTAAAACACTGTTCCCAACAATGTAAACGCAATATTAGAGATACATTATAGATATCATAACTTTATACCGTTATTTTCCTATTTTTGTACATCTTGTACCTTCATCATATAAAAAAAAAATATTTTTTGGTGGTATTAATAAATTTTGAAGAAATAATAGTTGTTTCCACTGCGTGAGAATTCCCTTAACCTGCAAAATTAAGACCTAGTGTCGCAGTCTGGAAAGACGAACGCGACCAAAGCAAGGAGCAAGTCCGCAACTAAACCTGCTCATACACACTCTCACGCTCTATTTATATTTATATAATATAACAATAGTTATATTTAAAGTTATACTTCAGCGCTACGTTTAGCGCAGCAGAATCTCCACAACCTGATAATGACAACTTCAATACTACTACTAGCCTGTCTAACACAAACGAACATAATTGTTATTTTTATTAGCTTTTTATTAGCTTCACCTGTATGTTTGTAACCGACTTCTTTGGGCGCAATTTTGACCCACTTTAAACGGCCAGATTTCGTTCAAACTTTGTAGA
>DWRA01004857.1:0-10425 GCA_018250295.1 Spathilepia clonius
GAGGTAGCAATGCATCTGTAGCCGACCTCAGGTCTATCTTAGAATCTATTTTTCTGTGGCGTTGATTACAGAAGTCCATAGACGGCAGTAGCCACGTACCATCAGATGGACTGCATGCTTGTTTCTACTTTTATATTATAAAATACAGGCCAATTTCCAGGAGCAAAATATGTTCCGAGATTATACCACAATAAAAAGAGTCAATATCAGTTATTTTAAAATTACAAACAGACACTTTAATTTAATGTACTTATGTAGATATCACCTGTTATATGTTCCTAGGTTATTATATAGCTTAATTACATATGTATACTGTGAAGACTCGATTATCCAGACTAATTGTTGTGGCTAAGCATTTTACCTTAACCTTTAAAATCGACGATCGATAATTTAGCTGCTTTTCGGAAGCTACATTTAGCGACTAAACGCTTGCCAGAATGCGTAACACAGATGCTGAAAGCTAGTCTGCTAACGCCGTAAATCACGAAATAACTCGACCACAGTTGGTAAACCGGATAATCGCGAATTCGGATAACTGAGGTCCGGACAATCGTCTATACTGTATATATTATACAAATAAAACTCTATACTAACATGCACTCATAGTTACGCATAGTTAGTTATATACTCTACATCGACTCTATGTTATATATACTCTTGTTATGCCAATAATGTGCATAACTTATGTTCACATTATAATAGTAATTTAGTATTATCAACATATTTTATGCACCTACTGCGTAATAAATTAAAGCATATCAGATGCCATATTGATATCAGTAATATTTCTTTGGATCAAAAGAATTCGTCCAGGTGAACTGAACTGAATACGGACTCACATATACTGCTACTACCAGTCATAAGGGCGGTGGGCAAGGAATTTCGGGTCTCGAGGATAGCCTCTTTACCTGGGCATATTCTCAGGTGGTGAATACCCCCCGAATCCATAATATTTCCTCGTCATAAGATAATTTTACTTAAAACATTATAATACAATGAAAATACATAAAAGATATCTACCAAGCCCACTGTTTAGTGGGTGGTCCGGTACTTATGCGCTTCTACCGAGCTAACGGTCGTCCTCCCGGTGTAATCCAGATATAAATACGTCTAACTTTTTTAAACAATCGTAGTTAGGACTGCCAAGTACCAGCAGTGGTCGTCACTACGCTCTGGTTTATAACGTTTGGTAAGAGATATACTTACACGAAGCATTCTAACCTCAAAGGTACCAACTTCTTTAGACAACCGTAAGTAGGATCAGACGGACTGCATGCTTCTTTGCTACTTCTATATTATTAAACAAATGTCTTATCGGTGTTTTATCAAAATCTAATTGCCTTTCGGTACTACTTGGAAAGTACTTACGAAAACAGAATTTTCCTCAAAGATAAAAAGACTAGACGGGGAGTCACTTTTGATTAATAATATATAAATATTTCTGATATAATATCAAGAAATGACGATAAACCTTTTTTTATCGCGAAGAAATTCTTCTTTTCTACTCGTGGGAGCGAAAGAGGTATGTCGGACTCTTATTAATCCGTAGCCTTTCTCTTGACGTTCAATGCCGGGTCACGAGAAGCGTTGGCATTACATTCAAGGTCCAGCAAGGTCGGTGTTAACCCCAGCTACATCCCGAGACGAAGTTGCGCGTCAGTGGAACCCATCCAGAGATGAGCGTGCAGAACGACTTTCGAGAACTAACCTGCCCAGTGGAATCCATCAAGAGATTGTATGCAGAAGGCACTCACATGTCGAGAAGTAAAGTCTGATATCTCGAGAACTAAAGAGCTGAATTAGATTCATGGTGATCATGATAAACAATTCAATTTCAATTTACGTGAAAAAATTATGTACCTCAGAGGTTACGATTAAGCGCCAAAATACAAATTTTACAGGACGGACAAAAAAGCGCAGCATTCAACTTTGAGCACGTTGTTGAATAGACTACACTGGAAAGTGATCATTTTCCAAATCCAAATAATTATCGTAAGACTAAATATGTACTTTATACTTTGTGTATTCCACAATTTAGAGCTAGTCTTTGCGATTTTTAATGGACTTGCGATTGTCTACCCCTGAGGTATAGAATTATTTCTATAAATTAATTAGCAGCAAATAACTTTGAAAATATCATTCAAGCAAATATTGTCTATCGTGTCAACAAAAAATAATGGAAACTCTTTTATTATTTTATGGTACTAGTTCTGCTTTAATGTGGTGTGATATAATTTACGTTTATTGTTTGATAAGTTATCGGAATTCTCCGAAATAAACAAATATATGGAAAATAATCCATTTAACATCTTCATTTAACATTTCCATTTTATTCAGAAAATGAAATACAAATTACGTCACAAACGCTTGGGTTTAAAATGTATTTCTTTATGGCCTATTTATACGTATGTATTTATGGCCTATATGCAAAAAATATACCTAATTATATGGAATTTTAAAACGTATTTTTTATATGATGGAGTAGCAAACTACCATGCAGTCCACCTGATGATGAGTGGCAAATGTCACCCTTGATTTGTACTCCAACCCAGATAAGACTAAAATCCTGAAGTCGACCACAGATGTATGCTACCCCCCGAGGGCTAAGTTGGGAAGCCTTAGATAGTACGTCTCCCTTACCCTCCAATCCAGAATACAGCAGCACTAAATACTGCTGTTATTAGGCAGAAATAGGTACATTTTTAACTGCATTATGTAATATAATAATCTATAATACAATGACATCAGATTCTTAACATACTGCTGCATATTCTTATCACATACCTACATACGTTAAACATCAATTTTTTACTGCCATTCTTGTTAGTTTTTGGCACACATTTAAAACATTAATGCAATACAACAGTGGTGATTGCATAGATTGCAACGCCTAAACAGGTTTGTTTTATAGTTAAGTTTAAAAGCAGTAGAACTCTTCGTACGAACGCACTGCGTTCTGGTTTAATGGGTGTGGTAAGTCGAGGTTTCAACTTTAGTAATCACATTGACTTATCCAAATAAGACCGAATCGCGGGTGGCTTACAAATTCTATTACACAAAGAAAGTAATTTACAAGAACCACTTTTAAAACTTGTTTGCTCTTATAGTATCCGATGTCCCCGTACGGAAAAGTGTGGCTTACAGCAAACCGCGAATCGCAGTGTTCCACATTACGTAACGCGACGTGCAGCCAATGACCCACTTACTCACACAATCTAATGACAATAACAAAACATGATGGTCTAAAGGTGGTAGAACCCTCTGTATTTCGACTCCGGCGGCCCCACCGCCACGCCTGTTTCTGCCTAATAACAGCAGTGTTAAGCGCTGCTACCTCCTGGTATGTAGTGTGACTCATCCAACTCTGCGGTCGACTTCAGGATTCAAGTCTTATCTGGAGTGAATACAAATGTTCATGGGCGGCTGTTGCCACTTACCATCAGGTGGGCTATGTACTCATATGCTTCTCCGTCATGTATAAAAAAATGATTGTAAAACATTAAAATTTTCATAGAGCATCTTCAGATATTTCTGTAATAACAGCCTCCTGTGATCGTTAGTATACGTTAAGCATTGCAACACACATTCTTCTTACGTCATAACCCACTTACAGAACAACCACGCCAAATGATATCACTTTATCAGTGAGTAAGGTGATAACTTCGATCAGCACACCATTTTTAGTACAAAAATACATTCGAAGAATATGTTAAAGAGATAAATAGACGGAATCCACTTGACCTCGTCTCGGACTAACATATTTTTTACGTATTTTCTATTAATTTTCAGTTAAATCTCTAGGTGTAAGTATATACGTAAATTAAATTATCATACCTGAAATTATAAAATTTTGTTTTCAAAATTCTATTATACATTTTAATTAACTTCCTTAATTATTGTTAAATCATAAGTAGAGAAAAAAAATATTAATAGATTAAAAAAATATATTATTAGATTAAAAATCACGTGACAGTAGAAAAACAAACATTTAAAAAACGAATCGTCAAAATTGAAAACTTGTTTTGCCATACGATTCAAATCTGATACGTTTTAGATAGAAATGTTTTATATGTATCTTTGTAATCTGTTGTAATTCAGAATACAGATAATAATATCAGACGTATTATCAATAATCGAACGGCGCTGACCAGCAAGACGTGAACAAATCGCCTGTCTACACAGAAACGAACGTTACACTTCGTACAGGCACGTACTGTAATAACTCGAGTTTTGGCAGATCTTATCTTTCGTCGATAAAACTACCGTCGACTTTACTGACGTTCTATAACGTACGAATATATCGTTTTGAGACACGAATATATTTTATTTACGTTCATTGATACATGTGATTCTAAATTATTCGACCGTAAATTTCTTGGAAAATCGTTGCATTCTTTTGTAATGCGCTCCATATCAGCGATGTTTTAGACGTTTCTTGGCTTCAATAATTAGACCATTTAACAAGTAGACAAATATAGGCCGTCTTTAGGTAATTTCTGCAAATCATTATGAATCGTACATGTTGTAAATGCAGTGTAATGTTTGGTTACGTCATTAGTATCAGTAGTCGCTCACTCGTGACAAAATTGATGGAATCCGAACGCGATGAAAATAGCTCCAAACTATTAAATACGAACATAAAAATAAGTTATAGTATATTCACATAGCAACCAAATATGTACGGATATTTGTCATTAATTATATTACGTTCGATCATTCTCTATCTATTACAATAAAAATACCAGATCATAATAATATCACGAATCTCCCAGAATAAAAATTTAAATAGGTCATTAAACGTACGCTATGTAAGCATATTTCAAACAAGTGACTATTTAACTGATAAAATTCTATGGTCTGAAGTAGCTCCAGAGCCATATGCTCCGTTACCACTGTATTTCTTAAACTGAAATATTTTGACTATTTTATCAATACGAAAGTAAAAACTCACCTTATTATTAGTAAATTCACATTACTAATTATTATCACCTTATTCTCATATTTATTTTTATCAGGTGTGATCAATTGTATAAAATATAAAATTGACTTTGAAAGCAGAACATAATACCTATAATTATTTTATCATACGTGAGCGTCAGAGTTACAGATAATAATATTGTACAAAGGTATGTGCATACGTGCCTAATCTTTTAACTTTCGACGCCTGAAAACGATAATTTTCTTTTTATTAATAACAAATTATGGGTTATAAAATACTGCGAGCGTCTTACCCAGGGGGTGGCCAAAGAGGTGGCTACTAAGGTCACAACCTTCAGAGGCATGTACATTGTCGAACCACATTAAAATGTCCTTAAGATTTTCAACCTTGATAAGGCTAATTCTCTTTCCCGAATAAAAAGTACTAGAACCTTTGTGGTAAACTCCGAAGGCACTACCGCCACATCTATTCCTGCCTAATAGCCGTATAACAATGCTTCATTCTTGTTTGAAAGATATACTTATCCGAGGCGTTATAATTTAGTCCTCAGGAGAAGCAACTCTGTAACATCTGTAGCCAACCACAGGTCTAGTCTTATCTGGGGTTGATGCCAGGTGTCCAAGAGTGGTAATAGCCACTAATTATCGGATACACTGCATGGTCGTGTGTGACTTCTACAAATTATATACAAATAAAATGTGTAATCGTAGCCTATTCTTTATCCAAAAGATCTGTTGTTTCTCACGATAAGAGAATAGTAATTGAACGAATTGTGTAGATAAAATAGGAACAAAAATAAACATCAAATGACGAAATTGGAGTAAATAATTATTATACGATATGACCCACGGGTTCCCCCGTTTTTAAAAATGTAACATAATAAGCCGAATTTTTGTACTGTCAAAAATTATGCACGCGGTAAATTTCATGTGTTTTAATTTTTGTAAGCCAACTCTAAATCATTTTCTAAAATAAAATCACAATTTACCGATGAAAGTCCAGTGAAAATCGGTCCATTTCTTAGATTAGCCGAAACAAACAAACAGCCACATGGATAAAAAATTTAATAACTATGTTTTTATTGTACTTACTTACCATGTACATTAGCATATGCATTTAGTAAAAAATAATTATTTTTACATTACAAACAGATACTTGGATTTATGTGTATAGATATCGTTGTTTTCTTATTTATCTAGGTGTTAAATGTACTTGCATAGTACATAGGTACGTACTTCAGTACATAAGTATCTACGTACATACTTATTCGCTTATGTGATTAGCTACTTATTATTATCATCTATTGAACACTCGTGACATAAACAACTTTCCTGTAACATGTATTTTGAACGAAGTGGTACTTCAGTTTTTTTATTATTAATAGTAATCGCAAAATAAGATGGCTATGAAATATTGACAGATGGACAGAAAACCTAACAGTGGTACAATATTATAGGGGTTAATTTTTTGCCATGCGAATTATGATTGGCGAAATCTTTAGTTCCGATACGTTCCGGGGGAGCGCTGCTAGAAATATGGGTCAACTCGTTAACGACGATCGAGTCGCTAAGCGTAAAAAAACTCATGATTAGGGAACAGTATTGCGCGCAGAAACTTGTTAAGAATTATCAATTAACACTGTTTGTTATTTTAAAATTCTTCACAATCATGTTCTTTGCATTTGACGTCAAATGGAAATAGCCCTAACCTTTTAGTTGTTCCTTGAATATTTATAGTAAGTTGATCACTTTTATAAACATGGAATTACTATAACATTAATGTTTACATAGAACAATGATATACATACATACATATGTACATATTTTGTTAAAACAATTAACCTATCTGGAAAAGGTCAACGTTTATAATTTATAAAAAGCATGATAATAAATATTAAATAGATAAAAAGACTCGCCGCAATCTGATACCTATTCTACATATAATCCAATTAAATATAATTATCCACATATTTAATTCACTCCCCACGTCAAGCTTGTAATGTTGCGATAATTAATAGTTTTTATAGGATTTACGTAGCAACGAGCATGCCATCCACTTAATGGGAATTGGTCACTGCCGCCTATGAACACTTCGACACCTCCGATTAATATGACGTTAAGTCGTTTTTTGGGTAAAAATTTTTTTAGCACCAAAATGCTTGCGGTGTCGATTTGTAACAAACTTCATATAGATGCTATCATAAATGCGTTCACGCTCCTGACGACTAAAACGCCTCATAAGTCAGTCAGCATCCACACCCTTTCAAAACGCAATATCAGCTTCACGCTAGCAATACATGTGGTGGTACCGCTCCAGTCCAATCGTAATGGTTCTACTTCCTTTCAAATTATAATATGCATTTAGTAAAAAGCAGCTTTTTTATAGAGTAGCAAACGAACATGCAGTCCACCTGACGGTAAGTGGCAACTGCCGCCCATGGACATTTGTGCTATTTGCGCATTGCTACCCCTGAGGACTAAATTGGAATACCACGTTAAGTTTATCTCCCTTACCACACCCTTCAAACCAAAAGACAGCAGCGCTTAACACTGTTGTTATTAGGCATAAATAAGTGTGGCGGTGGTGCCGCCGGAGTCGAACCACAAAGGGTTCTACCATCTATAACTACTACTTATATTACAAATAACCACTTCAATTTTATTTATTTGTAAAAAATTGTACCTAACAAGTAAATAATTCAGAAATATTATCGTATGAACTGTTTTAATAAATTATTATTGTCCCACTATTATGCTCGTCTAACTCAGCACGTGAACTGTAAGACCGGCCATTTAGCCCAAAGACGATTTGTAACATATTCACCTTTGTTGACATTATAAAAACTCTCAAGAGATAAATTTCACTATGTAGCTTCTTTGCTTACGACATTAAAGTGTTAAGTGGCTTTTAATAATAATATAATAACAGTGACTTTGAATTTTCACCCGGACCTTTAGCGTGAGATCCTCCCACGCTAGGTCAGGACTCCACGCAGTTTATCATTGGGTTATCACCTTAATTTATATGAATGTCGCAATAAAGTTCACGGATAGTACTGTATCTTTTCTTCTTAAAATATTTGAACGTTACATTTTGTTAGTACTATTATAGTAAACTATTTATAAACTACTAAAAAATGAACTAATAGTGAAGTATTACCTTGTTAATTTTAATAATTAAGTTTATTATTATGCACGTACAAAAAGACAGTCGCAGATCAATCTACAATTCATTGTAAATTATTTAAAAATAACTGATTAGTAATTTTTTTTATTTATCTGCATTTTTTTATAATGCAGACATAGGTTTGCTCCTGTGACCACTTGTCCGCTGCCACCTATGGACACTGTAATCAGCCCCAGAGATAACCAAATCCAGACGTACCTGTGTTAAGAAGCAGCAAACGAGCATTGCCTGCAGCTAATGATAAGCGGCACTGCCGCCTTAGACATTTGTAACCAACCCTAGATAGGATTCGAGATGTACCTGTGTTACGGAACCCTCAGTGGTTGGGTTAAACTGGCTCGATAAGTATTTACTGCTTACACAAGTTTAATGTGTACAGGTACATATGATTCAAGTTCTTACTGTTTACGTTAACTTGATTTCTGTCGGGTTTTCCCGTAAAAGTGTTATTTTGTTGCATTTTACTCCTAAAGTAATATAGTAACTGTAGATAGACCAACGGACTACAAATTCCTCTTCTGATGATCCCAGAACTAAATTTTCCACATCCTTTGTAGAATTCGTTTTAGCGACTTTTCGTATTAAGCTTACCGTTTTAATTATTAATATAATATACTTTCGCATTATAATTTAATTCGTAGTATTACTTGAAGTTTAAAGATGGTAAACTATTCTGGTTTAAATAACGTATTAAAGTAGAGATACTTATACAAAGCATTCTAACTTAGTCCTCAGGGGGTAGCAACGCTTCCGAGACGTACTCTAGGTAGAACTCTTATCTTAACTGGTATTGATTGAAATGTCCATAAGCAGTTATAAACACACACTATCAGCTTATTTGCTAGCTATCAAGACATATTTATTTATGTTATAAATGTATAAAAAATATATAAAAAATATTTTTAAAAAAATCTGCTTCGTGATATACTTTTTAATTTTATTCTTACTTACAAGTAATCTTGGTCGGCAATGGCATTGAGTAATAAATCTTAATTACAATTCTTGAGTAACAAATCCATTCAAGTTGGTCAGATGATTCAGTAGGTACCTATTTAGTATTTCAAGTTCGCATATAATTACTGTTCGAGGGCATAGTCTAGATTTAACCTACGTTAGTTTTATTCTCACTAGAAATAGACACACATATGTTCCTGAAATTAATAAAATAGTTGTTTTTTTATACGCGTGATCAATATATTAAAATTATTATAATACGGTATCATTTGTTAGTGGTAGAGCCGTTTGTGGATCGACTCTGTAGGCATCAACGCTACAACCATTTCTACAAAATAACAGCAGTTTTAGACGCTGCAGTGCTGTGATTAGAAGGAGAGATTATACTTATCTGAGACATTCCATCTTAGTCCTCAAGGGTAGCAATGGTGGGCGGCTTTGTAGTTGGACTGTAATATTATCTGAGGTTGTTTACAAATGTCCATTCGGCAGTAGCCGCTAACCACCAGGTACAGTAATTGCTCGCTTGCGACTTTTTAAAATTAAAAAGTAACCATTATTTTATTATTATTATTAACGTAATTATTATTATTTAAAAAATAAAATTAAAAAGTAACTTATAAAATAAAAAAGTGTTATTGTAAAAATAAACGCGAATTTAGTTGATTATTCTGCACCTAATCTGGTTAAAAGATGTTTTGAAATTTGAAACCTTCACAACTCAAAATGTTTATTAGATTTTCACAATGACTAACATTAACTATTTAACTAATTAACGTCTCAGATGGCTAACTATGCACGAAGGATGGCTAACAATGCTCTTTCTCTATAAAAATAGTAAAACTGAAGCGTCTGTTTATAATTTCAATTTTTTTTTACCAAATACATATGAAGGTACCTACGATATTTATAATAAAAACAATAATTAAGATTTTTGTTTGTCTACAATTTTCCGACCGATTTTCACGTGACTTTCACTAGTAAATAGCTCATTTTGGAGGAGTAACTTAGGCTACGTGTGTGGCGTGTAAAAAACAACTATTAAATCTACCGTTTGCCCTATATTGTTAATGAAGGAAAAATTTCGGTTATACGTACATCATGTTCCATTTTTTAACGCGGGTAAAACTACGGGGCTTAGGTAGTTAGTCATAAAAATACAAGTCGTAATAAACACGATTAATTCTTCGGAGTTTAAGAAACAATGAAAATCTGCACAGAGCCAGTAATATTTGCAAATCTTCGTAATTGATTTGTAGTTCGACTCGGGCAGCACCACCGTCACACTTATTTCTGCCTAATAACAGCAGTGTTAAGCGCTGCTGTGTTCTGGTTTGAAGGGTGTG
>DWRA01004858.1:0-10423 GCA_018250295.1 Spathilepia clonius
TAAGAAAAAAAATAGTTTTCAAAAGTGTGTGAAGTCTGCCAACTCGCACTTGGCCAGCGCGGTAGACAATGGCCTAATCCTTCACTCTGAGAGGAGACCCGTGTCCAGCAGTGGGACAGTAATGGGTTGCGATGACGCGACGATAGCGTGTAAGTATTATTACCTACTTTCTAATGTTCTAACAATGAGTTGATAACTTTTATAGGAAAAACGTGTATCGTCAAAATGTATGCAATAATTAAACTTATGACGTAAGATTAATACTTATTAACCTTTCTAAAATAGCGGATTTGAATGTAAATTATTGAAATAATTTTCTTAAAATATCCAATTAGGAATGTCAAGTATTTGAATACTGAAAAGATATCGCATGTATGCAGTACTTGAAGAATTCTTTCAAATTATATTTTTCTCTTTTTTGATTATTTTCATTAACTTTTTAACATATTTTATTCATAAAATAATATTAAGTAGATTACGCTCATTTTATGAGGTCTTATGTTTTGTCAATCTCATTTATGAAACTACCTGAAACCAATGATAACCTTATTAATTGTACATAACAATATCAATTATTACAATTAATTGAATTAATCAAAAAGCCGGTTTTTAATTAATGACACAATTATAGATAAACGTTTAGTTTTAACTATTTTGCACTTAACTAATTCTTTTTCGGTCTGAAACACGTATTGTGTTGGCCAGGTTTTAGTATAAAAATGTTACAATTTATATATTTCATATGGTTTAGCCATACGTTACTTGTTGACTGTACTGTTATTTCAACCACGACAGGATTACTTAAGGGAAAGTTAGTGCATGATGACGTATTCGATTTGTTTTACAACGCCTATCAAGGAATCCCATACGCCGAGCCTCCGGTGGAGAATTTGAGATTTAAGGTAAGTTTATAAAACAATAGATTTTAGACAGAAACCTTTTCTAGTTCAACTCTCACAACACCACCGGCAGCAGCACGACAAAAATACGTTCTAAGATATGATTAGTCTGCTTTTTTGTTATGTTAAACAACGTTAAAACAAAAAATACTAACAATTTGCACTAAGCTAGCGTGATGGGCTATAGCCTAGACCCCTCACACTCTGAGAGGAGAAGGGGTTAGAACCTGTTGTTGAAAAACTCAAGCAGTACCACCGCCATAACTATGTCCGCCTAAAAACAACAGTGTTAAGCGCTGCTTCTGGTTTGAAGGGTATGGTAATGGAGACAGTTATCCAAGGTTTTCAAACTTAGACCTCAGCGGTAGCAATACATCTGTGTCCGAACGCAGGTTCGATTCTAAAATTATTTCCGATCGATTACTGACGCGTCAAATAACACACATACATACATAAATACATACAATGTCTATATTATATTGAAATGAATGATATTGACAACATTTTTGAGTGCTCGATAAAATATTATGAAGCAGAATTCGTTAAGCGAAATGATTTCTTTCTAGTTAAAGACGTATTTAGAGTTTACTCTTCAAAAGAAATATATATTTTAAGTATGTCTTTATTTCTTATTTTCAGCCACCAGTACCTAAAAAACCATGGTCGGGCGTATTGGAAGCTTTGGAGCCGGGGTGTGTTTGTCCACAAATCCCAGTTATGCATATGCTGGAATTAATGAGCGAAAATTGTCTTTTTCTAAACATTTTTACTCCGCTCAATAAGTCGTCGGCATTACTACCAGTACTTGTATACGTACACCCAGGTGACTTCAAAGTTGGTTCTGGGAACGCCAATAATTTGTGTGGCCCGCAGATTATCGTAGGAAGCGATAATATATTAGTCACAATGAACTACAGGTAAAATAAATTGGTTTTTAGTTTTGGAGACGTTTTTTATTGTATAGAAATAGCGAAAGATCATGCAGTCCACGTGATGGAAGATGGCAACTGTGGCATATGGATATATCTATAATCAACCTCAGATAAAATTAGAATCCTGCCGGAGGACTACAGATGCGTTGCTACCCCTAAGTCGGAACGTTACTAAGTCTTTACTAAGCCTTTACTAAGTCGGAACGTCTGGGATGTGCATGATTCCCTTATCACGCCTTTCAAACCAGAATATAGCAGCGATTGCTACTGTCAACAAAGCGTGCTGCTATGGTCAAATTACAAAGGGAACTACCTACTTGATGTCTGTAAGGTTAACGTCAATATTATATTGAAATGAAAGATATTGGCAACTATCCTCAACTGTGCAAGGATATGAGAAAGCTATATTGGAGAAATGAAATTATCTACTCGTGTATTTGAAATAAAAGGTTTTGCTTAAGGTGATATGATTTGCATGATACTGAAACAATTTTGACAGGAATTTTATTGGCAGAATTTTCAAGTGCAATTTTTGCCTTTTAGTTTTACTATTTAATGATATTTGTGACTAATAATCAATCTATCAAATTTTTGTTTACCAAAAATCAAAAACTGTAAATTTTTCGTAGGTAAAATTTGTCAGATTTCGATATTGTTAGAATAGATTAGATCGGTAAATGGTTTTTACGGGCTTTAATGTGCAAGTTAAAGACCACCCGTACGAAGACGACAATGAAAAATAGATTAATAATACATAAATTTATTTCAGACTTGGGGTCTTAGGATTTTTTTCTCTTGGAATCGAAGGAGCGACGGGTAACGCTGGTGTTAAAGATGTATTACTGGCTTTAAAATGGGTAAAGGCGAATATAGAAAAATTTGGCGGTAATCCGAATCAAATTACAATTATGGGACACAGTGCAGGTGCTGCTATTGCTCATGTCCTGCTGTTAACTAAACAAACGACTGGCCTTTTTCAAAAAGCTATATTACTAGGTGGAAGTGTAACAAGTCCTAGATTTTTGCAAAGAGATCCATTGGACGTTGCGTTACAGCTGTGCGTGAAACTTGGATTAAAATCAAGAAATCGTAGTAAACTATTGAAACAAATAAGAACAGTAGACGCTGCGTCTCTTGTCAGAGCGCTAGAAAATATAATCGAAAGTAATCCTAGAAATGGATTTTATATGTACACTCCATTCGCTATAACTGTGGAGATTGAAACTCCTTCCGCAATCATTACACGGGAACCGTGGATATTAATTAGAGAAGGTATTAAACAGAATATTCCAATAATAGTTGGATTTAACGAACAAGAGGGTCTCGAAATGCAGCCTAGTTTAAGGAAAAGTCCAGCAAAAACAGTTACTAGATTAAATAAGAAATTCGAATTGGTCATTCCCTCAGATATAGAGTATCCGAAAGGTTCATTATTGCGCAAAAAATTAGCATTATCGATTAAGAACTTTTATTTCGGCGAAGAAAACTTATCCGTTGCTACTATTCAGATGTATTACAATTTAGTAACAGATGTTTGCTTCGGCTACAGTATTGATAGTTGGATAAAACTGCACAAGCAAAGAGCAGACAGTGCCCCACTGTATTATTACATTTTCGCATTTGATGGTATCTTGGGCTACTACAAGATTGCTAACAATATAACTTATCCTGGAGCTGCCCATATCGACGATATAGGATATACATTTGTAACAAGGTTTACAAAATCTTTGTTCCTAAATATAGACATAAGATCACAACGTGTATTGAACACTCGAATCAAATTCTTAAGCAATTTTTTGAGATATGGGTAAGTTTTGTGAACGCTTTGTAGTATTCAGTTATTTAATTGAATTTATAATTTAATTTCCACTGATTATTTGAACATTTGTATTATTTTCTAAAAGATTAAAGTAGCAAACGAGCATGTTATTTTGAAGGTAAACTATCACTGCCACCTATGCAAATCTGTAAGCCCAGGGTTTCGACCTGAAGCCGCTCACTCATGCGTTTTCGCTTCTGAGGACTAAGATGGTTCCCTCATATGTAACTCATCTTGCTCCTACACACCTTCATTAATACGCAAGAACTTTATAAGAAAAATATATACAGGTGGAGATGGTTTCTGCGTGGTCGAACTATACTAATTCCAATGCCTTTCTTAACAATATATTTTTTTAATTCTCAGAAATCCAACTCCATGTACCTCCTCAAAAGGTTTTATTTGGGCAGAAGCTGGCGTGAACCGCAGTCACATCATGTCATATGGACAACCAGTAAATGTGCCATATCCGCCATATCAAGCACGGTTGAACTTTTGGTACATTGTATACGAACAGTATTATAAGTACATGCAGGCGAATACAAACGTTCAATAGTTCATTTTGAAGTATACGTGGTACTTATGGTAATATACACTCGCTATATACAGGGTGTATCACGTTATTGTTCATAATTATATTTTTCTTTATATTGTTCATGATTATATTTTTATAAATGAATAAGGGGTCATCCATTCATTATTTCACACTTCAGATGGAAGGAGTTCGCAAAATGATATGTGTGACAAATTTGTGTGTGGCATGACACGCATGTGACATCGTGTGATTAATTATAAAATTGGTGTGTAATTCATGGATATGCCTAATTGCCATATAATGACATCGACACAGCGTGGGGTGTTTTATGGGTGGGTGCAAAGCTCAAGGCAGAGGGCACCACCTGAGATGTAAACATAGGTCACATAATGTCTTGATTAGATCTGTCGCTAAATCATTACTGTCCTATTGCTGGGCACGGGTCTCCTCTCATAATAATACGGATTAGGTTACAGTTTTCCGAGTTGGCCAAGTGTAAATGGGTATACTTCACACAACTTTGGGAAGATTTTTTTTAAAGAACTCTCAGGTGAAGTTTCCTCACGATGTTTCCTTCACCGTTACAGCAAATGATTTATTAATTTCTAATACCCACATAACTTTTAAAAATTAAAGCTGCGTGTCTAGGGTTTGAATCTCGGTCCCCTCAATTGAGAAGTCGCGATTCAACCGCTAGGCCATCACTGCTATGATTAGATTAACTAACTTTAATTTGTAGTAACATTAGTAAACACTTTGATTTTCTTTACGTTGTTACATACCTTAACACAATTATTTATTTTGCATAGCTCATTGCTTTAAATTCAACAGTCAAGTGTTACTTTAATTAATGATTCTACATAACACAACATACCTATATTTTATATAATTACCACACTATTACCACATTATTGGGAAATAGTCTTTTATCGCACCAATTACTGGGACCAATTAAATTATGTGATTTGATAGTGTCTTTACACAAATTAAACCACATGTTAACGAGAATTTATGTTACAAAAAATAAAAATGTCTCACTTAATACGTATTAATGCTGCTATATTTTACATTTTAATAGAGATGCGTCTACACTGTGGCGACATTCCACAGCAAGTCAAGAGATGGCGCCACTAGTATTGCTGAATCACGTCATCGAAGTTTTCTCCAATGCTTGTACATATACAGCGTATGGCCGCTTGGTGGAAGATAGTTCTTTACCAAATTCAGAAGTGGTCACATCCTCCTGAGATTTGTGTAAAATTTTGTCGATCACGGCTTCCGATTAATATAGCCGAAAGATTATAGATAAAATATACGCGATGAATTAATAACCTCTTTCCATCGGAAAAAGAAAGAGGTTAAAATATCATTGTCTCCAGGGTTATAATTTTAGTACATGTTTACCGTGATCATCTTTACCGTTAGTGATCCGGGTTCAGATGTTAGTCATCTGCACCCGGATCACTTGCTTTCCCGAGTTTGTAAAAAAGTATGTGCTTATGAAAAGGCCATTATCTTGCTTTAACAGCGCATGAAAGGAATCGTTAGTAAATCTGTAACTATGATAATACGTATAGAATTGTTCGAAAGTGTGCGAACTTTTCCCAATTTTTTTAATATTTTATAATACGGAAGTAGCAGACCAGCATGCAGTCCACCTGATGGTAAGTGACTACTGTCGCCCATGGAAATTTGTAATCGACCTCAGTTAAGATTAGATTCCTGTGGTCGACCATAGATGCGCCTCTACCCCTGAGGACTAAGCTGGAATGCCTCGAAAAAGTATGTCTCCCTTACCACACCATTCAAATCAGAACACAGCAGCGCTTGACACTGCTGTTATGAGGCAGAAATAGGTGTGGCGGTGGTGTCGCCGGAGTCGAACCACAGAGGGTTCTACCAACTTTAATTCTCACTTGGCCAGCCAAAACCTCTATCACTACGAGAGGAGACCCGTGCCCTGCAGTGGAAAGTAGCCAATTGACGTTAACTAATTCATAAAAATTAAACAATCTTATATATTGTTCGCATATCCACCATTGCTATCATATTTCTGCTATATATGAAGAGTATCGAATTGTCACTCAAAAACACCACAACACGGGCCTAAAAATTTCAAAAACGTGACAATGATGTCATTTAACCAAGACCCAGTAAATTTTTTATTATCGAATATTTCTGAAATAATTACACACTTTTACACGTTTTTATATGATATAGAAACGGATAATATGGAAACGCAACTGTACATTTTAATTGCATGATAATAAATAAACAGGTTCTAATTACATCTAAAAGTACTTATAAATACCGTCGTTTCGATTCTCGTTGTAATTAAAGTGATATACACGACGTTCAGTACTATGATTAAATTAATACTTTATGCATATTTTTTACGCAATGTCGTTGAATTCGGGCGATGTAATCTAGTCACTACGACTTTGGGACCAGTAAGGGGAAAATTAGTGGAAGATGAAACAACAGGAGCATGTTATTACTCTTATGAAGGCATTCCATATGCTGAGGCACCTGTAGGCAAGCTACGTTTTAAAGTATGTATTAAAAAACTAATAATTAACAATAACTAGCGGCCCGGTATGTGTTTCGTATGAAGTGGAATATTAAAAAAATAATTGGAACATCAAATTCATGTATTCAAAACCGCATAATATATATTTATATTTATTTCAACACTGAAAAAGTTTCAATTTCACAGCACAATCCCCATCTGATAAAAGGTTTAATTTGACAGAGAAATCCCATTTACAAAAATAATGATCCGCCATTTATTGAATTCATTTGTTACAAAAAATGTGATAAATGAAGAACCGCTTTACCGATTTTGTGAAAACTTCACATAAACCATCTACTAAATAGTCCGAACAAAGCCTAAACATTTGGTTTTAAATAGGTAAGCCCGTTCTTGAGTTATAAAATTACAACGAAAAGTGGCATTGATAATATATATATTGATTGATGTATATTTTATTTAACCTGAAATAGTGTCGTGGAAGAGTGTGGATACTGGTTGACATAATAATGAGACAACAATCGTAGTCCTCGGCAATGGTGACCACATACTATTAGGCCAAAAGCATGGCAGGGCAATTAAACCAATTTATGTCCTTAAAGGTAATACAGCACCTGCGGTCAACTTCAGGTAGGAAGTCCAACACTACGGCCACTCCAACACTAAGGATACGTCTATGACAGCTTGTGACTATTTGGAATTTGGTTACTAAAAGCCTGAGCTAGCTAACTGATTACATACCATATAATGTAAACTGTGATTCAGAAAGAGACTTCAACTATCCTATTTGAAAATAAAGATAGTTAACTTAGCCCTATAATTATATATCTAAGCTTCTGTCTGGAAATATTTTTAATTTTAATTTCAGTAACTCAAAAATCTTCATTCATCAAATTAATTTTGAAATTGATTTTTAGCCTCCAGTTCAAAAAAGACCATGGACTGAAGTATTTAATGCAACAAAACCAGGATGGGTGTGCCCTCAAAAAGAACTATATTATAGAAAGAATGAGATGAATGAGGATTGTCTTTGCTTTAATGTTTACACTCCTGCCTGTAACTTGAAAAAACTGCGTCCTGTGATAGTCGAAATCCATGCTGGAGACTTTAAATATGGGTCAGGGAATGCTGAGCCTGTATACGGTCCACAGTTCCTAATTCTAGAAGACTTTGTTGTAGTTACCATGAATTACAGGTAAGTCAATATTGCAAACACAATTAATATTAAATAATTGTTGATATTAACATTAGTACTAAAAGTTTCCGTGTTCTGGTTTGAAAGGTGTGGTATGAGAGATATACTTGCCCGAAGCGTTCTAACTTGGTCCGCAGGAGTAACAACGCATCTGTGGCAACCTCAGGACTCTAGCCATACCTGGACTTGATTACAGATGTCCAAGGGTAGCAGTGACTTTACCTTCAGATGGATTGCATTTTCGTTTATTACTATAATGTAAAAAATTGACAAAATAATATTTCCTTTTTATTTTAGGTTGGGCGCATTAGGCTTTCTTTCTCTTTGTACAGAAGAAGTACCTGGGAATGCTGGTATCAAGGACGTGTTGCTTCTTTTAAACATTATTAAATGTAATATTCAACAATTCGGTGGTAATCCAAACAAGATCACTCTCTCAGGATTCGGCGCAGGAGCTGTTATAGCCCAATATTTAATGCTGACTACTAAATCAGTCGATTTGTTCCACAGTGTAATGTGTCACAGTGGAACCTTGCTAAGCGTTAGATACACTCAAATATATCCTAGAGAAAATGCGGTATTGTTGGTCGAAGAACTAGGTTTAGAATGGAAAAGTACAAATAGTGTGATACGGGAGTTAAACAAAGTAGACGCATTCGATTTAGTAAAAGCTGAAGATGCTTTAAGCCGAAAGGATCCGCAAAGAGGTGTCCGAAATTTAAGTGTATTTAGACCTACAGCTGAAGTTGAAAATCCGACTGCTATTGCAACCAGACCTCCTTTGGAAATGCTCAGAAATGGAGAAATACGAGACTTACCACTTCTCATAGGATTTACTAGCCAGGAAGGACTACCCATTCTCTTGGTACTTGAGGAGCCTGGAATTATTGACAAATTGAACAATAACTTCGAACTATGTGTACCAGCAGATATCCAGTATCCATACGGATCGGAGGAACGACGGAATTTAGCCGCGAGGATAAAGAAATTTTATTTCAATGGTGCCGATATATCGTATTCTAATATTCCAAGCTTCATAAATTTAATATCTGATATTCAAATTACTTTTAATGTTGATTTCCTCATAAAATTGTTTGCGGAAAAGAAATGTTCACCAGTGTATTACTACGTTTTTGACGGTGACAAGGAATTAAACTATTATAAAACCTTCCGAAACATAACATACCCCGGAGCATCACATATGGATAATTTGGGTTACGTGTTCCTCACATCAGTCACAAAGCCAATATATCCGTCAATAGATCCAATTACTAAACGTTTGCAGGAAACCATGTTGAGGAACATAAAACATTTCGTTTCATATGGGTAAGTTTGTTTTGTAAGACTGTTTCAAAGGGTAGAACATCTTGTGGTTCGTCTTGAAAGGCACCACCGCCACACTTATTTCTGCTTTATAACAGCAGTGTTAGGCGCTATTGTCTTTTAGTTTGTAGGGTATGATAAAGGAGACCTACTTATCCGAGGCATTCCAACTTAATTCTGAGGGCTAGCAGGCGCATCTGTGGTCGACCTCAGGGGGGATTTCCATGTTATCTGGGGTGGATTCAAAAAGTCCATGGGCAGCAGTAGCCACTTACATCGGGCGGACTAGATGCTCGTTTGCAGCTCCATCATATATTAAAGTAAAAAGTTTTTTTAATCAAGTTTGCCTAATTTTCAGAGCCCCAGCACCTAATTCAAACACAATCTGCTGGCCTGAGGCAGGCGTAAACAGAAATCATGTTATACAAGAAAGTTTATGCACTAATGCAGTTTTCCACGGACCTCTTCCTGAGAGGATAGGGTTTTGGTATTCTGTATACGAAGAGTATTTCGCGAAGTATGATGGTTCTTACTTCTGTAATGATACTATTTGTGAATTATAATTATTACTACGAAGTAAAATATATTATGACATATATTGTAGTACGATAATAACATTGTAACATATATTACTGTAGTATATAGTATAAATCGCAAAATATTTAGTATTGTATTTCAGTAACAAAGAAAAATAAACTAATTATGTTCAATATTTGTAACATATCAAAATATGTTCGGTATTAAAATTGTAGCTGTTCCGAAAATAAACGCTTGTACGAAATTTATTGAGTTTATGTGACATCATTTTAGCATAACTATCGTTAAGTAGATTTAGACATTTATTAACGATCTTTTTGTTAAATTCTGTAAGATAAGGGCTGTGTCACGCTCTTCTAAACTTCAACACATTAGATTCGCTTCGAGCAGAATCAGACCTGATAGTGTTGAAGGAAAGTGGAAACAAGTTCCTGTTAATGCTTCATAACACACACCAGGAGATTTTTTTAGATCCCCTAATTAGAGTATAGTTGTATCTTGACTTCAAACTGAACTTTACATTATCGAAATCATCAACTCACTGTTGCACTGCTGGGCATGGGTCCACCTCTCCGAGTAAGAGAATTTTAGGCCATAGTCCACCTTGCTGGCCAAGTGCAACTCGGTGTATTTCACACAGTTTTCGGGGTTTT
>DWRA01004859.1:0-10423 GCA_018250295.1 Spathilepia clonius
GCCTAATAACAGCAGTGTTAAGCGCTGCTGTGTTCTGGCTTGAAGGGAGTGGTAAGGGAGATAAACTTAACGAGGCATTCCAACTTAGTCCTCAGGGGTAGCAACGCGTCCGTGGCCGACTTCAGTTGGGATTATGGTCTTATCTGGGGTGGATCACAGATGTCCATGGGCGGCAGTTAATCGTTTATCCAATTTATTATTTCACTATAGGTTTCTATAAAATTTGATCGTAGAAGCACCTGTCTATGCCATCATTGGTGCGTGTACATAGATTAAAAATATCACTAAGTTTTTTTTTATTTACACAGACTATAATTATGTAATTCATCGAATATGTTATTTGACGGAGACATTTGTATATGTAATGTTTAAATTAAAACGCCTTGATCTTTACGTTTCACTGTAAATTTAGAGTACATAATAAATAGTGACTTATGCCTATTACTTATCACTATCATGTATTATTATAATACTTTTTAAATGTTAAGGCGTCACAAGTGCCCCGCCCATGATAAGTGAGTCAGCAAATTATTCATTGCACAGATAACTACAATGTAATGTCAATAAAGTGCCACAGATACCATAAATTGAGATGTATACATGTCGGTGTAGGAATGTTACAGGTAGAACCTGTTTTTATTTGATATGAATCATAATTAAATGCAGGTAATAAAGTATGACAGAATGCTAAAGCTTAGCTAATAGGTAGAATTTTTGTAATAAATATTTTATCTGTGATTATATGTATCTATATAGTTCTGTTATAAATACTTATAAATATATTTATAATTGTAGAGTATTTTTATTTTAGGTGGAATTAAAAATAAAGTTGTGCCTCATGGTATCATTTGAGTCTATAAGTAGAATCTCGCGAGGATTGTGTGATGTTAATATTGCCTAAAACTGTTAAAATGTAACTAATACATTCAGAGACATATTCAAATACTTCAAACTTCCGGAGAAAAAAATATTAACCGGAATTTACGCTTCGATACTAATTAAACGGTAAAAAAGAGAATATGTATAGTTATAACTAAACAAAAATGCATGTAATTAAATAAAATATACTTATAATTAAACAAAAATGCATTTAACTATTTATTATGTACTCTGTGTCTAGCTGTCAAATGGATAAATTAATCAAATGACGTAACGGATCACAGTAACGCCTACAGTTAGATAAGAGAAACTGGCGATTGGAGAAAGCTGTTTTCTCCGCAGATGCTATAGTCAATATTGTTTTTTGTATTGACTAGATTATTTATGTAAACTACACGCGGTTTGGTTACTTCTAAGACGCAAGGCCATTGAACCGAGTTTCATGACAGACTTTTTATAAATATTACAAGCAGATATTAAAAATGAGAAAGTCGATGTGTCTGTCAGTTTAAAACTTTTACTTAAATTTTTAAATCAATGTTATGGTCTGAAGGATTAATTATTTTCATGAATGTATACAGTAGGAATGGTTGCAAATATAAATACATTTTTCTTGTAACATATAGTACTATATCATAAGTGAACTTAAATATATATTTAAATGCAATTTACGTTACAAAAATTTAAAGAATTTATTAATTTCATGCACAAAAGTATTACATTATACTTTAAATCTTTTGTTAACTTGTGTCTTTTACGTTACTTAAAAAATATTAATATTGGCTTCGTTTGTTTCAGGTTTCTACAACTACTTCAGCAGCAACAGCGAGGGATGCATCGATTTTTAATGAATTGTTAATTCAGTAGTCTATACGAGTTTTTAGTTGAAATTGTAAAATAAAACAACACTATTCCTGCTTTTTATTTCCAATAAATTCCTTCCATATTTATATATCATTGAAATGAAAATAAAAACGAATTCAATACGATAAAAGAAATGCCAACGCTTTACATACTCCCTGCAAAGATACTAGATAGGTATTATCTTATATTAAATGCTAAATGTTTCTTACGATCCAACCAGTATGACTGGTAACAATCTTTCTTTTTTTTTTGGTAATAAATATCGAATACTTAAATAAAATGCAGTAAATTTAAAAAAAGTCTACAACTACGTTAATCTATTTTTGTACGGCAATAAATTGTTATTGTAAATTAATCATCCGAATAATTGGAGGTCATCTTTTGTAAACGCTTCTAAATCAAATTATTTCGAACCGTGAGTTAAACCACGTCTTAACTTTTATTATGATTGTATCTGTGTAGAAACAGATATTTTTATAAAACTCTTAACAATGGTATTTCTCGAACTTTCTTTGTTTAAATTAAAGTTCACAGTGAGGTTTAGGAGAAACCTTTTTATATGTTCTCATTCGATAGAACAACTTAATTTTCAATCTATGTTACACAACCTTGTAATTCTGTATGAGTGTTTTCGTACCCAATTTTTTATCTCGAAATTTCCATAGCAGTTGGAAGGTAACTTTTATTTACTTCTCTAATTAATAATTAATATCAAACTAAGCCACAGCGAGGCGTGGTCGCGTAACTAAGTAGTTTAATATAAAATACGAATGGTATAGAATATTTAGTCTGTTAAAATTGTAGTCTCTAGGCAGCAATATGGTTTTAAACAACCGCTGGAAAGATGACATTATTTAGTAAGATAATATGAACGAACCTACCGATTTTATATTTCAGTAGTTCTGCGGTGAAGCCACAACCGGCCTACAAGTGGGTCGCAACGCAGATGCATCTTACGTACCTAAATACATATTTAATGAGTAAATTACGTTAGGTACGCAAGGTAATGTTGTAAACATTACATAATGTATGAAAACAGTTACTAAATCTTTTACAGACCATAATGTTTTTTTGTAGAAACACTAAAGGGAAATTGTAGTGAGTAATCAGAAGAAAACTAAAAATATAGAAAAAGCCCTCATACAAACAATTAGAAAAAATCTGAGGTTCTTCAAAACAGCTGAATTCGTTTTTGCATATATGCGAATAAATTAGGTACATCTGCATACTAGTTTTAAAGGCGAAAAATGAGGCACAAAAGCAAAAATATATATAGTTGGCAAGACTTACAATAATGAACAATTACAATACATTCTTTTTATATTTGTAGTCTTTAAAAAGTAATATTTTATTTAATCTGTGGCACTACCGCTTGCTAAGTAATTGTGGCGGGAATCCGTGCTTAAATTTGATCAATTTTTTGACGCAAATAAAAGCAAAATATAAGACGTAATTATGTAAAGATGAGTATCATATTAAAATTTTAATGCATGAAAGTCGTCTAGTATGTAACATTACATCAGGAAAACGTAAGTGATCTAGTTATTATATAATTTATGGCTATTAAAACTTCACGGCTCGTTTTCCACGAAAAATTCTACCAAATTAGCATTCTACGAAAGATAATATTTTGTGCACAAATTTCTAAAAAAGACGAATATCATTCTGTTATTTTTTATGAAACCTACCAAAAGTAGCAATGCTATGATAAACACGTTTAATGTTTGAGGAGAATGCTTTTAGCGAGTTATTTTTTGTAAAATATTGAAATAATAGACGATTAGGTACTTCTTATTGAAATAAAGCGTTTTAAAGGCTTAATTGTGTAGTTAAGTTCTGAGAGAACGTAAGTTTACATAATTTTCTTGAGAGTATTTTGAAATATAACGTATTTAATAATACTAAGTACTAGTAATTTAATACTCCATGAGGATAAGTTTAACATGTACGGAGAAATTTATGTTTTTAGTATAGTTAAAATATTTTCAAGTGAATTTAATAACGATATGTGTAGTACGCAGTTTTAAGTATAGTGTAATTAGTAGTATATAGAATTTGTAGTAATTTGATTCAATGCGCATTTTACCCGCGTTTATGAAATGTAATATGATATATAACAATCAACTATTTTAACACAATGCACGGTAGATTTAACGGTTTTTCTACAATTAACTCCTTAGTTACTCCATAGTATCAGCTATCTGTTTGTGAAAGTCCCATCAAAATCGGTTTAGTTATTTCGAAAATTAGCTCGAACAAAAACACACAAAAATCTTAGTAATTGTTTATTTTTTGCAATAGATATCGTGTATGCCCTTTTTTATATAATAAACTGACATTTATATAAAAATAACTACTTTTCACTAAATGCATATGAAGATACAAAAAGACACTTCCTTTTTATTTATTTATATAAATGTATAGAATAAAACGGTGTGAGCGGTGTCTTAGTCTGTAAGATGAAATAAATATTCAACAGAACAGGCTGTACACAGTTTTGCAAGAGTTTTCTAGATTATAAAACGAAACTTGCTTTATTTATTTGAACGGTAAAAACTGTGACATATTTCCTTCAAACTTCTTGTTGAGTTTCATAAGTCTAGCTATGGATCTTTGAGAAACTCAAAGATTACAGTGGCGTAAAGATCACGATTTTTACTAACTTACTTTAAACTGATAAAAACACGTAAAATTTTTTGCTATTTATTTTTCTTTCGCGTGGCGTAACTGTGCCATACTGTTCGCATTCGATTCCCGACGAGAGAAAAAATCGAATTAACATTTCAAATTTAAGTTTGTTGATAGTATACCTATTTTTTGAGAATATAATATTTCAATAATTTTCTAACCAATCAAGTTTTGAATGATACAATCATATTTATAGAGCGTTCACAATTTTCCTATCGAATACGTGATTCAATTGATTTTCAATCATAATTTTCTGACGTGTCGACATTGATATAATGTTTTCCGTACCATATGAATTGCATTAAAATATTATCGTAATTAAAATTGAAATTATGTAATCAATTGGTCGATATAGTGTTCGACGGATGTCCCATATATCATGGACTGCCAAACAAAAGGCCCAACTATCGACCATCTGCTATCAGAGGATCATCCAGCCGATCCAAAGTAGCCACATTCGATCGCTCGTCAAGAACCAGATTACCTCGACAAGTTGGCTGTAATAGGTAAGGTGGAAGGGAAGAAGCCTAAAACTGCACTTATAATTGTATTGTATAAGGGAAGAGCGGGGCCCTCTACTACAAGTACTAACATACTTAAAAGGGGGTACCCAACAAAAATGTATAATAATGTACTACTTTTGAAGCAATAAATCTTTTTTTTTACTTACTTGTAGTCTAAAGAGATTCAGACAGGCTACAGCTATATATTCGTTATCTTTCGCATTTGCCGTCCCGCTTTCTTTGATTACGATTTTTAGTAGTCTATCAATAAACCTGAAAGTTAAAAACTCAATATATTTTTGTTCATGATAACAATAAAAATAGTACAAACGTAAATAAAACATATACTCACTGAAATGTATTATCAGATAAATCTATGACGTAAGGCAAGGACGTAGGTAAATCTCTGGGACTCTCCTCACTCCACACAAATATATGAATTGAACAACTTGCTATACCTGTTTCAAAAACCCAACATTAATTAACGAGATTAAAATTACCTTTATAAAATATTATGCTAAATAAAGTTGATAAGAAACCAAAATTTAAGAACTGAAATTACCATGAATTTTATATGAGGGGTGGAACACGTGAATCAGTTCAGGCACAGTATTAGATATTCGGGCACGTTTGTGGGTTCCCCATGCGTAGAGCGCACCTTCTGAAGATAACGCTACACCATGGGTAGGACCAATTGACAGATCTATAATTTTAACATCTGAAACAAAAAGTTTATATCAGAATTTGAAACTATTATCCTTTTTTATAATTGGCAAACATATTAAACTCAAAACATACCTTGTAGTGACTCTATCCGCTTGGGTGTGTTATAGCTATCCAAATTTCCATGTCCAAGTCTATAGTCTTCGCCGAGGCCCCACGTATAGAGTTGACCTCTGTAAAAGTCACAGAACAATTTTAATATTTGTATACTTAGTTGCATAAAAACGTGTAGCGTAACAAAATTAAGATCAGTTACTAATGTTCACATCTTACTATTTGACCAACCAAAATGTCCCTGTTATCAGAAAACTATATCAAAAAAGTACAGTGGAATTGAGAACCTACACCATTTGAAGGTTGTCAAAAATACAATCATATCATAATTATCAAACTTGAGCATCACTTATGCACGCTTGGACGTATTAATTGTCACTTGAACAGACTTCCGGAACCGTCCCAAAAAGTTAATGTAATTGTTAACCTGTCAGTGAGCACGGCGTGCCAGCTCTCGCCGGTGCAGACGCGCACGGCGCGGCAGCCGAGCAGCGCGCCGAGCTGGCGCGGCGTGCCCTGCTCGTTGTCGCCGAACACGTGCACGCCGCCCTCCCACGTGCACGCCAGCATGTAGCTGTCGCCCCAACCTGCCCGGAATATTACATTAATTGGCTTTTATGTTGTCCTCACACTTCGTTTCACTGCTAGAAATTGAGTTACTGTTATAATAAGAAGAAGAGAAGAGAAGAAGTGTGGGCATAATAGGGGTAAAATATATTTGTTGGTATAAGCATACATTCCTTTAAAATAGGAAATTCGAAGTATATTTTGGAGCCTTATTGACTTTGCCTTTAAATAAAGATGTGATATACACAAAAATAAATATGTTTTTGACAAGTTGGCAAAGCACTGTAGCCTTGAAGTAGACAATTATTTAAAATGAAGTCTAGATGATTACATATTTGTCAAAATACTGAAACCAGTAAAAACCTAATAACATATTAAACATGTGTTACCGAGAGCAACGTCGATAATTCGCTCAATGTTGTGTGTAGTGAAGGTAACGGGCTGAGGAGTAAGGCAGTTCTCGATAGTCCCGTGACCCAAGCGGCCGTTCACGCTGCGTCCCCACGTGTACAACGCGCCGCGGGATGTTATTACGGCACTGGAGAATAACATTTGTTTTTCAGTAGGAAATACGAATTTCTTGAGAATACTCAATTAATAGTTTAAGGAGCTATTGTAAAAACTATTTTTACAGTGAGAATTAATAAATGTTTGGTTTAGCCACAATAATAATAATAAATATAGTCAACACACACAAACAACACACAGAAATGTGAATTCTAATATTGTAATTTGAAGTTTGTACTAAAAAAATACAAGTGGCATGATAATATTTATACCTCGATGCCGGTCCAGCGCTGATCCGCACCGCATCGTGGTGCGCCAGGTGGTGTATCTGCTGCGGGACGTCCCGCGGCGCCGTGTCGCCGTGGCCGAGGCGGCCGTCGTCGCCGACGCCCCACGACCACACGCCGCCGCACGCGCTGCGGCACAGGAAGTGCCGGCCGGCCGGGTGGCACGCCACTTGGGTTATAGTTTTGTTCTCCAGACCTGATACAACATTGAAATGATTTTAGACCTGAGAATAATTACAAAGTGCAGAATAAGCCTTAGCGGGTACAAACAGCATGCCTAGATCAAATAACCGTTACCATGCATTGTGTAGGGCGAACAGTCATAATCGAAGTTCAAGTGAATGAATTAACTAATTTCTTTATTTTAATAACAATTAAACTCGTATAAAACAATTATAGCATTTCTGACTACGATTTAAATAATAGCTACATGTATGGATACATTCTATCAAATAGTTTATTAGTCTGAGCTTTACAACCATAACCTGACTCTTGGATTCCTAGTGTAGTGGGAGCAATTTCACAAGGGACAAGCCCAAAAACACGCAGATCTTATGTAGACTATGTTGCTATGTACTGATTATAATGATGAATATTATAAGACTGTAATTCTTGGTCTTAGGTGCTACAATGTAGATTCAATAAGTTACTATATATATTTGTATTTCAATTCTTGTTTAATTTTTAACTGTTGTTCACAAATAATAATGGTGTTTATTGTTCATTTGACATCAGATGAACTACATGCCCTTCATTACTTTTCGTATATAAAAAAATGCTCAGCCATAGTGCTAATAAAACAGTATTTAAATAGCATTAATTTATTGTCAACCATAGAATTACTTTTCAAAATTTTGAAATATTATGCAGTTGACATGTAATACTACATATATTTGTGTACTCGTTGAGACATTTCACACTATAATATATCGCACTTGCACAGATCTTTCGCAATGATCATAATAATTCTTAGAAAAATAATAACATTTCAGGGAATTTCTGCAGATATAAAATGTGTTTTTTTAAAAGCAACTTCATAATAACTTTGTATTGTAGAAGGTATAATGCTTAAAGTAACTTTTAAAGATACATTTAAGTGTGACATATATTTGAAGAATGCTTTCTTTCTTATTAGAAATTAAATCTAAATGGTTAAATAATATTTACGTATAGTATGTGATACTTAATAAGCAATAACAAAAATGGCTATTATTATTATTCTATTACACAATCTTTCCTTATACGTTTAAGAGGGTAAAAGTCCTGAATTGGATTTTAAGAACGAATTGAAGGATGGATGACGGATGGAATAATTACCTGGCACAAGGTAAGTAATCATCGTGTCGTACGGGACCGTGTACACGACGCCGTCGTGTGTCAACAACAGCGCCACTTTGGCTGCGCACGCTATCTGCTGGATCCGCTCGCTGCCTAGATTTACTGGACCGTAGCCGATCGATACCAGCTCTTGCGCTGAGTCCGTGCACTAGGGTATAAAGATCCATTGTTTTAAAAATGTATTTCTAAAGTTATGTAAAAAATTAATGAAAATATTTTAAATACATTCATACACAAACCAACACTTATAATGATAAATATTTACCTAATATCTCTATTCAATATTTAAATGTAATTACTTACAGTGACAAATCCTTTGAGAGGAGGCAGTAGTGGAACTCCAAGCCTGTCCAGGTGACACAACAATGCAATGCCAGCTTTTCTCACCGACATTAATCCATCACCACTTGGAATATTAAGTTCCCTAAAATAGACGGAAAAATTAAAGAAACAGAGGCTATACAGTAAACAGTTTTATTGAAATAAAAATTATTACTTTTTTATGGTTTAATATGTATCTTACTTAAGAAAATCTTCTGTTGGGTTGGTTTCATCTGTTGATCTTGAACTAAAGATAGGAGGCGGAGCTTCGACTCGCGCCATTCTTCTTAGAAATGGTCCAAATGGTGCAGTGCATTCTTCTAATACCACCCTATAGAAATAGTAAATACATAATTTTATTTTACTAAAACATCAAACTTCATATTTAATTCTGTGAGTGACACGCAAGTGAACTAGGCCTTGATGAAGTCTGTACATTATTTTTAGCAAAATAATACCTGGCAAAATTCATAAGATATTAATATATATTTTCCACAGACACATGAAATCCCAGACAATTACATTTTTCAGGAGTATTCCAGAAACCAGTTTTAATACTCTATCCCTGATATTACAAGCACATATCTATGGCATTGAAAATACCTATTATCTTCTTGTCGCTTCTTTTTTGGTGGCAGTGTGACTAGAACATCAGCAGCCTTTAGCAATGCCGGCAACTCAGCGCGCCGAGCGCACAACTCCACCCACGTGCAAACCGATATGCGCCAGTCGCCTTCTGGCACAATAACGCCAACCTCACTAAAAAAAAACAACCGCTAAATTGTAGCTTGTTACATCAAATATATCAAATTCAAATATTTATACATCACAAAGCTGTAAACAAATCAGATTTGTGATTTTCGCGGCACAAATTAAAAAGAAATTTTCTGTAATTAATTAATTTTCTGTAATTAATTAATTAATTTTCTGCTTACCCAGTAACAACTTGATTTAGAAATTTTGCAGCACTGTCAACAACTTCGGCCCAGATCTTCTGCGAGCGTGGTGCTTGACTTGTGCCACCTTCAGAATTCTCATTTCCAGCATAAAGTGCTCCATCTGGTAGCGCCCGTACGGCGTCCAAAGCATCACGAAGTAATGCCGAACATACGTCTGCATCTTCGCCACAACGCCACGCGCGTCGCACAAGCGAAAGTGCGAGACGAAGAGCGGCACGGGCACCTACACGTGCTAGTCCTAAAGCACTATAGATCGAAACAGAATACATATGATAAACACAACTCAAAATATCGAAATCAATTTTGGCATGTTAATTGACATGGTTTGAAGTTTAAACACTGACTTGTTATATATAAATAAATAATGTATAATATTGCAATGTTTCCAAAAAATATGTTGTAAATTCACAGTAAATCAGTATACTGATAGTCAAAACTATGGCACTTTTAAGGTAAAACTAAAATTAATATAGGTATATAGGGCTATCAAAGTAAATAGACAGTATGCTACAGTATTTGAAACCAATTTTAGTTTTTTTTATATATAATGGAGTAGCAAACGAGCATGCAGTCCACCTGATGGTAAGTGGCAACTGCCGCCCACGATCATTTGTGATCCAGTCCAGATAAGATTAGAATCCTAACTGAAGCTGACCACACATGCGTTGCTACCCCTGAGGACTAAGTTGGAATGCCTCGTTACGTTTATCTCCCTTACCACAACCTTCAAACC
>DWRA01004860.1:0-10421 GCA_018250295.1 Spathilepia clonius
GGTCTCATAATGCATCTTTTTTATACAATCGCTGCCATCTCTCCATTGTTAAGTTTCCGACCGAATTGACTGATAACTATGTAGATATCTGACAGCTTTCAGATAAAACCAGTCTTAAATGACGCTTTAGCATTTTGTTATAGAAGATACAACGAATGTTATTTTGTTTAAGGCCTATTATTAAGTTTCAATCTATCTAGACTTGTTTTGTACCAAAAACTGGAAGTAAATAAATACTGCCGACTAGAAACTGTCATATTTCAATATATGGTAGGCAAAACATTAGATCCAATCTGGTTATTAATTTTAACCAGCTTTAGTCGATCATCAAAGATAGTTCTTTGGTCTATCAATTTTTGGCCTACCAAAGATCAGAATTTGACGGCATTATCAAGTATAGATCTTTGGTAGGCTAAAAATAGATAGATCGATTATTAATAATATATGTTAATCTTTAAGAATTGCAATGGGTTTGTAGCCGACCAATAGAATGCCAATTCTGTTCAGAATAGATTGAACATGCCCGTAAGCGTAAATAACCACTTATCATCAGGTGAACGGTGTTCCTGATAGCTACATTCATTTACTTAATTAATAAAATTATCGTCTACGCATTGACACTTTAGCTACATATTTCAAAACCAAAAACATATCTAATTACTAGAAGTTCTAAGCTCCATCATTTAGATATTGAAAGTCCTACGTACGCATCGAAGACAGTATTCCTTAAATTACCTACAAGGTCCAAGCTAATCAATAATCCATCCAAAATCAGTTAAACCTCATTACGGCGTAATAATATCGAAATAACGATTCGTCATTAATTTCAAGGAGAATCTCTGAATGTATTGTGTGAAGTATTTATTCGCTGGTAAAGCAATAAATTGTCGTTGGAATGACATATTTTAATGCATTTTTGTATTAAGTTGCAGTAATTTACTCAAGTATTAAAAGGTAAGCTTTAAAGTTTGTGCCGAGCTGCGAAGTTTAATTAGCAATACAGAATATGATCGTGGGGAGTCAGAAATTAACCGCGAAAAAATTCACTATATTTTTGTGAAGTATCTTGGTATGTATACTACATACGCATGTCGACGTCATCAATCCGTTGTTGCCCACTGCTAGGCACAGGTCATAGTGAGAGGTCACATAGTGATATGGGGTTTAAACCATAGTCCACCGAGCTGGCCAATTGCAAATAATAATCATAATGTAAAGAAGTCGGTTAAAATTCATAGACTTCACACTCTTTTATGTTTTTTTTTTTGAGTGTGTAGATAAGTCACGGTGTTTTCCTTCAACGTTGAAGTAAATGATAATTTATTTCTAATACGCATATAACATTCAGATGTGCGTGACTGGAATTCGCATCTCGGCCCCTCACTCCAGGGGCCGAGCTTCAACCACTAGACTATCACTGCCTTTTGATCACTACTGATAGTCATCTCCTACGAAATCCACGAGCGAAATCCAGTCTACCTCCAAGACTTAATGCTGCATTGAACCACACTACCCGGTAGTTTACGCAAAATTATATACGAAGCTCTAATATACGCATAGAATTGGGAACCAGCTGCTATTCAAATAAAAAAATATCAATTATGTCGGAATTCATCATTTTACGCCGTTGAATTCAAAGGCAGTATATTATTTAAATGATTTGAACTATTTCACAACCCACGAAGCTATAAAACTCCATTTTTAGTCAACCGGTTTGAAGATCCATCAGGTTTCTGTCACGTGCACCACTCAAATGAAACCGAAAGTGATATATTGAACGGTTATTAAAAAACACGCTTAAATATGATTTGGCGCGTGGTGTTCAATGCTTATAGATGTAAGCATAGAGAGATGCAAAACCCGGATGGGTCATACCTATTAAGATTTCCTTGTTTTATATTGCAAAACAATGTACCTACATACACTATAGTTCAGATATGGGCAACTTTTTTAAAAAGTTGCGAGACCAATTTAAAAATATTAACAAATTCTTTAGGTAATACAAAATAAGCAATACGGCAGGCGTAACGTGAATTGGAGCTTCCTTCTGAAAACAGGTCAACGAAGAGGTCTTTGTCTGCCCCTTAAAATGTGCCGGCTTCCTGTCCAGGAAATACGTCAACGAAAAAAGTCTTCCCAGCCTACCATGAAATTTTGCCGCCTTCTAGAACCTGCTGCAAACCGGAGCGTACGACGAGGACCTCTATAGGGGCCTGGACACTTGACATTAAAAAGCAATACTCTTAACAAATCTAAAATCTACATGATTTTATGGGCGCAGCTAATCATACATATTAATGCGTGTATCATTAGCAATCACAATTTTATGTAAAATCCTGCTCAAATACATTAAACGTCGGCAAAATGATGGAGCATCCCAAATGGAATCTAAGAGTCATGGGATAACCCTGACATCCAGCCGCATCAGACATAACGACCTCATTTTGTCTATGAACATGTGAATCTGGTGCTGACGTCACCATGACGCAGCGGTGCAAAGTATTCTATCTTTTGGTTCATTTGGTATTTAGAAGTTAGTGACATCACTAGTTAAATTTAACGATTAACTCGGAACCTAATGGTGATAATGATTTATTGATATTACTATAACTGACAATTGTTTGTGTTTCTCGGTTTTTGTTTGCTTATCTCTTCCGATAGATAAAAATTATTTAGAATTTCAAAACAAAACTTCAAAAACGGAAAAAAAACATAAGAAAGTTTTAAAAGAGCATAGGATTTTGTAGATTGAAAAAATTAAAGTTGAAGATCTGTTGATTATTTTATACTAATACGCGTATGAACGATCTAAACGTATTATCAACTGTATAACTAATATTTGAATGTGCGTTAGCAACGTGAATGGAATTTAAAGCAAAAGCCAAAAGAAAGTTCGCAATCATGTTCACAGATTATAAAAAATCCAATGCGATCATCATCGCCGTGACATATACCTAGTACATCACAACCCGCTCACCTTGACACGCCGCGAATGTCGCGCGCTTTGCATAATTAGAGAATACAGATGATAAAAAATATACCTGACTGCGGGGAGCGCGATCATTCACCGGGCGCGTGATACCGTGCCCACTGTTACGTACGACACGGCATCGATGGTTAAAGTGTGGAAACTTCCACGTGTAGGATAAGTTGTGGTTCGACCGACACTAATTGTAAGTAATCTCACGTACAGACCTGACAACTGAGTTGAAATGATTCAGATATTGTTATCCGAGACCAAATTGTCTCCCTTATCACACCCTCCAAAGCAGAACACAGCGGCGCGGCACCGTTATTATTAGGTAGACATAAACGTGATGGTGATGCCTCTGCAGTAGAGCCACCTTCGTTACCATACCGTTTAACATCTCGTTCTTGCTTGTTTATAAAAGTATTCTCAATTAATACTTACACTATGGCGTCTATGTTATATTCACAGACACTGGGAACTGAGTCAAATCGTCGATGTTGTCACTATAAAGGTTAATTAACTCACATAAAATATATCACCTTAACTTTAAAATTGTCTTTAAAACAAGTAGCGAGTACAACAACTTATATTTAAGTTAAACACATCCTGATTAAATCACACTTATCTGATAAAATTCGTGACGTAGGAAATGCTCCAATAAAATTACTTCATAATAAATCCAAGCTGACCTAATTTCTCACTTTTTGTGTGCCTCAGTAAGCTATAATAAATACATTTACATACATCATGCCATTACATTTTAAGAATCGTAACCAAATAACGTTGTTCAGTGGAACTACGTCGCCGATTTAACACAAACGTGTGCCGCCACAGCCGCATAGCTTGCGTTTTCACTGCCACGCGCTTACCACATGCGATAATTAGAGTTAACACGATCTATCATACTCATTCGTATCTTCACAATCAAATCTTAAATGCGAATAGAACAATATTTCATCTTTCATCTATAAATAGCAAACTAATAGTAAGATTAAGAATTTCTATTTATAAAATACAATTAAAATTATATACAATATTTACAAATAAAGTAAATTAAAGAAAAATAAACTATAAAACAAAGGTATAAATTAAAGACAAGCTAATAGTTCACTACAAAAATCGTGTGCAATAAATGTAATTGAGTATTAGAGAAATGAAGTTGCTATTAGAAGAATGAGTTAACGATACTTAGGTATACTTCACAAGTTATTGAGATTTTTATAATTTAACATTTTACATCAACCTTAAGTGCATAAGTTTCCTCATGAGGTTTTTCATTTTCTTCAGGGAAGTGATAATTGCTTTTCACATATACACATAATGTCTAAAACACGGATAGTCTAGTGGTATGAAATTCCACCTCTTATCTATTATCAGGTTTTTATATCATGAAAGTAGCAAATGATCATGCACCATAGAGTCCATCTTGCTAAGTGGCTACTACCACCGATAGGCATTTATAACGTGCCGCACTTATAATTAATTATAATTAATCCCAGATAACATTATCCTACCTAAAATCGGTCACAGATGCGTTGCTACCCCGAGGACTAAGTTGGAACGCCTCAGTATGTCTCTCTTACCACACCCCTCAAAGCGGAACACAGCGTGTAACACTTCTGTTATAAGGCTGAAATAGTAGTGGCCGTGGTACCTACAAAGTCGAACCACAAAGGGCAAAAGTCTATAAACTTACCTACCACCTACATACCAGGTGGAGTGCTCATCGGCTACTTAAATCTTATAAAAAGCAGCATAGATGAACCTCATAACACCATATCAATCTATCAATGACTTAACATCCGGCGAACATACTCATCTCCTGTACCTTTAAGTTTATCTTAAGTTCATCAGATTGCATCAATCCATTGACATTATATTCTCAGACATACATGCAGCATCCGGTGCATATTTCATTCATGATTCAGATTAATCGACACCGTATCGTAGTGAATATAATACATTTTGTACATAGTTGTAGATTGTTCTGGGAATAGAACAAAGGTCAATCTTAACTCTTGCTATTATGTAAGGAGTTTATTGAGAAGCCGGTGTTTTAACCAATTTGTGTATTAACTTGTTTTGCTCACACCGTGTAATGCACTTGTAAATCGAAAAGGTGCCACTGCCTTAGTCGATGATAAGTTCTACATTTCTACAATTTTTTCGCCCTAACTGCATTAGTTTTCATTTGATGTTGACATCTCTAGTCTTATATTTTAGTATCGATAAAGAGAATCTAATTTATATTACTACATACTTCCAGAGTTATTGATTGTTTATCAAAATTAAACTCAAAATCGAAGTATTGCGCACCATAAGTCTTCTGTCTGTATTGAAATCTTTTGAATATAGACAAGACTGAATGACGTATTTCAATCGAAAGTAAACTCACTTTCTTACGGAACTAATACGAATATAAACCGGTTTTAGAATTATATATTTGCTAAGAATTGCGTTTAACTTAACAAATAAAGATGCGATTAGCCGATGACCTATATTTAAAGTTTTGTAATGCGTCGCATTGTAATATATAACTTATTTTAACGCCAAAGAGGCGAGTTTTGATTGATGAGGTACGTAGGTGGAGATTAATATTGTTTGTTTATTCCGCTCTTTATTTGGTAATAACTCGTGCAAAGACAGTAATGCCATGTCATCGCGTAATATGTGAACACTACATGGCATTTACATTGTACTAGTTACCGCCCACGAAAAACTCTCTAAATATTTATTTTCCTTTTAAGTTGGTACATAATATTAAACGATTTTAAAGTGTTCTTGTTTGTGATTAGACTACGTTGATATCTGGATGTCGTTAACAGGCAAACGCTTCGTGTCGTTAACAGGCAAACTTATTCACAGTAGGTCGGCCCGACAGTTCAAGAGTTTATGATTTTAGACTGTTATTGTCGCGGAGTCGATATTTTGCCACCTTTTTACCACAGACTAAAACAATAGTAGATTTTGTTCACAAATTAATCAGACCGTATAGAATGAAAATCCAAAGCGTTGATATTCCTGAGAACTAAATTGGAATGCTTCGTATAAGTGTCTCTCTCTTACAGCACCCTTCATACTAAAAAACAGTATCTTTTAACACTGCAGTTATAAACAATAAATATGCCTCAGGACTCCCGAGTATAAAATTGAACCAAACATGACCTTTAATAAAACAATATGTCTTTCTCAAAAAATTAAAGAATAATATAGCATAATTATTAAGTTATATACAATTATATGGTATCTATCTTTAGAGTAAGTCTTTAGTGCAATTTAAAAACTAATTTAGATATATTGTTCGTGTCAAGCATTAGCCTTTAGCAGTAGCCATTCACAATAATAGATATTGTATGAATTAACTAAAGGTTCTACATACATACGTATTAATATTAACTGAATCGTGCGTACTCGGAGGTCATGAGATCGAATCCGGCCAGTGGAAGACCAAAGGGCATGTTATAAACAATAGCAATAAATTATTATAGTACAATAATAACATGTTGTTATTATGTGAGCCATTTTTTATACAAAAGCGTTTAGTTTTTGCTTAGCACCTAATTTTAAAGTCTAGACAGGCCAATTCAACGGTAACTGGTGTTAAATGGTGATTATAGCTTGTTTTTTACCCTTTTTATTACAAGATTTTATTCGCAAGCGAGGTTGCACTCTACCTGCTGGTAAATGATCACTGTCGCCTTTGGGCAACTGATAAACTCCATCTACCTGTTGTCGATCTCTCATTGTTTACATCTCTAAAGACTTAAAAAAAGAAATGTAGTGAATTTCGCTGTGGTACCTCCACGGTCGCACTATACTGGCTCTATCATCTTTCCAAGTTCTGAAGTGGTCCGTGACCATTAGTTGAGTATTAATTAACCTGTTTTATGTCACTCTCTTAACGCAGATACCTTTGTCTTCGATTTAGTACTGTAATTGATATGTTTTTGGAGTATGTTCAATTACAACGCAACACCTTTAATCCGTAGAATAGAATGATAATTAATGAAATTAATAGTTTATCTTATCTTAAATCGAAATTGGATTTTAGGATGTACGAAAATTATTTTATTTAGATTATTTTTACTTCTTATACTGAAATAGTACATTATAGAAATTTATTCGTTCCATATAAAACAAAAACATGTATACATTTCTCATATTTGATTCTTTTTATTTCTTGCTTTTGTTTACCGTGACATACAAAATTGACAATATTTTAAATATAGGTATTTTTATTGTAAATCATCTTTCTTTTTTTCAGACTTAAATGTGACATGTAGATACTTAAAATAACTATTTCTCAGTACGCATTGCATTTGTAATGTTTAACGAAGGCAGCATCGTTATACGAAAAGGCGGTCTCACAAAGACAACTTCGTCTTTGACGCGTCACGCGCGGCGCATCAAACGCACCCTCTGATCTGACACAGACTACATGTTCTAACTTGTTCACGTAGGTAGGTAATAGAAGCTAAAGGAAATGGAAATTACGTTTTTCAACTGCGGTGGCAAATATTTCCATCTTATAATAACGGTGTAAAATTAAAATTAATGTTCTGGCTTTTGGGACGTCGTCGTCAACCCTTCACTATTCCATTGGCTCGGTTCTCCTCTCTGAAGTCTACCACACTAAGTTTGTAGACTTCACACACCATTGAGAACTTTTTTTAGTACTCTCAGGTGTGTAGGTTTACTCTTGATGTTTTCCTTCACCGTTATAGCAAGAGATAAGTAATTTCTAATACGCATATAGCTTCGAAAAATCAGATAATTTGATAAGACATTTCAATTTAGTCTTTGGAAGCTGAAATGTATTTTAATGGACCTTTAGTAGGACTTCTATAATTTAGAATCGATTGAAAATGTCTATTGACGACGTGGACTACTGAACATCGGTTAGGCGGTGGTAACATTGTTTTATAGCAAGGAAATACATTATCTGGCACGTGGCTTTACACTAGATTAATTTTCAGTAAATATATTTTCTTATACAACCGCCGCATCGTAACACGACCTCAACTATTGAGCTATTAAGCTTGAAACTTTAGAGTTTTTGTCTTTTTTTCAGTATACTTATATTTTTTATTATTCTTACTATTATTTTTTAAATGTAACAAAGAATGAGAAGACTCCTACCAGACAAGCAAGGCCACGAGCATACTATTAAGAATGAAAAGTGTGGTTAAATATGTCAACGAACCTTCTCCATACATGTTTATCTTTGCCGCCGTGCAGAGATCTAACAGTACTAATGCGTACGATTGTGCTTCTTCACACACAATAGAAACGTGACTCCGTACGTTGTCGTTCCGATGAGTAATGACGAATCGCAGGTCGAGATGGTGAGATATGGATTAATATTGTGAAACATACATTTCTTGTGGCAGATATGTACTACATACTTAATAAATCTCTACCATTGACTGACAGTAAACATTTTAAACCGAGTTAGCTATTTACTGTATACAGTACAGTTTTGTTTGTGTATTGAGGAATGGAGAATGAAATTTTGTAATTTTATTTCTGAAAATATATTCATAAAGTACACAAGCCGGTGCTTATACTACTAGTGGAGTACTCCGTTTTTGAATTATTTCGAAAACAAGTCGGCTCAAAAAAATTATATTTGTAAAGACTAACAGAAAATTTAGTATAAAGTTCATAACTTATAATACGAAACTTGATGGCCTGATAGTTACCAAACTATACTAATGCGCTCGACAAGTTTGAGATCTAATAAACGACACCTGGTGGAGGGAACAAAAACTATCCCTATATTGTACAGGACAAAGTTTCAACATTACGATATGCCACAGCGTTAGGCGCTTAGGGCATAGTAAAAAGTCCACTGGGAACTCATATCTGAGGTGCTTATCTCATTCCTACCTAAATTATTTTAATTTCGGGGAACATATTGTATTTTAAAGGTTTACTGTGTTGTATATGCCATGACACACAAAGACAACTACACAAACACTCATATAAAATAAATATATCTATACAGTTCATACTCCTGATTGGGGATCAAATCTAAAACCTTGCTTGTATATTGCTGATTTTTAACGCTACGTACAAAGTAATATGTTTTACATTTACGACAAAAAAAAATTGATATAACTAGGAAAGACGGACTGTTCTCCCGCGAAGTTCTAGTAAATGTGTAAAAGGAATAAAAAACTGACTTACGTCATATCATACAAAGTTTCATCATAGTGTTCTAAGTAATTTTACGTAGATTTGAAGACGCTATTTAAATCTCATAGGTAAGTAGGCTTCCTCAGGATGTTTTCCTTCACCTTTGAATCAAGCGATAAGGTAATTAATTTTATTAATTTGTGTAGATTAACTAATGTTGCATATTAATAACACCATTTCATTATACTGAATATAAAATTAAATTACCGTTACTTTAAAATAACGTAATACTAAAAATGTTAATATTTAAATATCATTCAGCTGGAGTATTTATATGGTGATACAATTAAGACTAATAAAAATATAGCTGTGGATGAATCCATAGAAAAATAAAGAAATCTCTTTTCCACTTTCGATGACATCACCTAAAATGGTGAACATTTTTCAAGGAGGTTCCTCAATAAATCGACAGACCCCAGCTCTCCCCACCTGGACCCATAAACACGCCATAAGCGGCTCTACGATCAAGTGATTGGGGGCAACATCACAACTCGTAAACTTATGAATTTATGGCAAAAAAATACCATTGTCTGCAGCCCGTACGGGGAGCCTGCGGGAATTTTGCCATATAAATGTTAAGGTATACTTTTTTATATGTGGCTGAAGTAGCAAACGAGCTTGCGATCCAAATAGTAGTAGGTAACCACTGCCATCCATGGACATTCGTAATAATCCCCAAATTAAATTAACAGTCCTGTAAGCGATCACAGATGCGTTACTACACTTTAACTGCGTTTAACACTGTTGACATAAGGCCGAAATAGGTGTAGCGGAGGTGCCGCCAGAGTCGAACTACAAGAGGTTCTACCGCGTTCAGATTCGCGGTAGGGTAGTAATATAAAAAAATTATCTGCCACGAAACGGAAGAAGTGTATTTTAGCTACAATTAATAAATAGAAGAAAGAGTCATAAAAACATTATTACAAAAAATTCCAATAAGCATAAGAAATTAGAACGCGACGAGTTTTAATCAACTAGATATTTTTCAAATATTCCATAGCCATATTGATCAGGTATGTATATCTGAGTTTTATATACAATCAGTAAAGTATCTAAATGTTTTATGTGTTATAACAAATTCTATCTATACAAATGAGTTTTTTTGTTTGTATGACTAAGAGTATGGTAGTATATTAACTGTGTATGCATGACCCCCTCAAAATTCAATGTAATGCGCGCATATTTTATTAAAATATTAATTCCATTAAAGTAGTTTGTATAGTAGAAACTATACAAAGAAATTTCAGCAGTA
>DWRA01004861.1:0-10421 GCA_018250295.1 Spathilepia clonius
AAGCTCTACAGTCCTCTGGTTTGAAAAATGTGATAAGGCAGAGTCGATAACTATCTACTTAGTTCTGTGGAGTAACAAAACATCTGTGCCCAACTAATAGCATAGAGTTCCAATTTTGTATAGGATTGATTATTGATGTATATTTGCTTCTTCGATCACGAAGTAAATCATGATTTTAATTGTACCGACCGTACTCTGCAAACTTTTGTTTGTAATTAAATACGCTATTTAATTCCATCAACATGTTTGAGTGCATATTTTTATAGCATTTTTGTATACGTGTTGGGTAATCTTTTTTTAAGAAGTTTAATGTTTTTTTTATTTAATTTACAGATTATGTAAATTTACAATTATCTTTATCCACTATCTTGTACATTCCAGGCAGATTCTCCTACGTAGACCCACGTCAGAAGGTGCGCACGGTGGAGTACATTGCGGATAAGGATGGCTTCCACCCCTCCCTCAGCGACATACCCCCGGAGCACCCTTCGGACTCCGAGTCCGTCGCCAGGGCTAAGGACAAGCACTTCCAGCTGTACGCCAAGATTGCTGAGGAGCACGCCACGCACCCTCACCCTGATGGTACTGAGAGTTTATCACCTACATTGTTAGAACACTGTGATTTAACTCCGAATCAACACATCATTGCCTCACCACTTTCTACCGTATAATAACTGAGTTAACCGCTGTTTTTTCTAGTTTAAAAAGAGTGGTAGAAGAGACATACTAATCCGAGGTATTCCAACTTAGACCCAAGAGTAAAAACGCATCTGTGGCCAACCTCGGAAGGCATCTAATCTTATATGAAGTTTATTAGGCATGTGATTTTTTAACGGATGGGTTGAATGCTCATGTGCTACTTTTATACAAATAAAAATAATCTTTCCTATCTCTGAGTACTTTAAAATTTCACATATAATTATGTGTTTCTACTTATCCTTCGAACCAGAATACAGCAACGATACTCACTGCTGTTATAAAACAGAAATAGATATGACAGTGATACTCGACACCTTCCTCGGGAGTATCACTTTTTTAGAAAAGTTAAGTCATATTCTATCACTGCGGTCATGTGCATGTGGTAGATAAATTTGTGTTCCGGCGTATAAATTTCTCCACATTGTCTTCGCTGTTTTATCAAGTAAATAACTATCCTCTAATTTTAAACTATTGTCAAATTTCCAGAAATATCTGTTCCACGACAGTCAGCAGCGGTGGCCGCTGCAGCAGCACGACACACGGAGTTGTTCAGGGTGATCGCGGAGCAGCACGCAAGGATAGCGGCGGAGCGGGAGGCTCTCCAGCGCGAGGAGGAGGAGAAGCAGCATCTCCAGGAGCTGGAGACGGACCACTAGGGCCCATGTATATGCCGGCTACGTGAGCTTGTCGAGATTTTGTTGCCAAGCTTGTATTTGACTGTGCACCTGTCTGTTTATGCGGCATAACGTTTATTTATACCAAAAGCAGAATCATTCCTTTTTACGGCGATAATTCTGACTAATAAACATACTAAGAAAAATGATAAACGGATGCATTCAATGCTGACAATTTAACAACTATCACATCTACAAGAGCACAATCAAAAATTCGATTTACATCGTTATTTTTTTATGACCATATAATGCGTGTGTGGGTAACTTTTACAGCTCTTAGTTATGATGCCACGGGCACACACACAAACATGAATACGCAAGCCAAACACCCACAAAGGCCAGGCATCTATTTGGATGATGAATTCTCCTTCTAGGAGAAGTTTGGTTAGATACTATATCGGGACCTCAGGTACCTATAACAATCTCGACAATTTCCTCACTGATTGCGGCGTGACAAAGAATACAATTAGTGCAATCAACAACTTTAACTAAACATAAAAATAACTAATGTTACAGACTTTCTGTGATTTGCGATGACAACGTATTTTTTATTTTTGGATTATTTACAAAAATCATAAATGACTAAGTTTTTGTTATTACTATAATATTCGGAATACTCAAAAGAGTGGGGCATTGTCTCCAAAAAAATGAAACTCATCAAATACTTCTAATCGATTAATATGTAAAGTAAGTTAAATTATATGTAATATAGTGGTATATATTGTATATAATTTTGTCCGAAAAAAATATGTTTTTTAATTTTGATAATTTTTCATATGATGGCCATATTTGTGAATGAAAATAAAAAATTTTTTTTTTACTTTTTCTTTGTTTACCCAACTGGAATATCTATAGCTGGCCAAGTATGCATTAAAATACTGCACAATTTTGAGAGCATTACAACAAACCCTCAAGCGTTTTCTAAACTTTCCTCGTATGTTTTATTTCACGATTAAAATAATAACTTTTAAAGGATAATTCTTAATACACATATATTATTATATAAATTTTGCCATTGCCGCCTATGGATGGACATCTGTTAACAACCCCTGGTGAGATTAGTGTCCCACAACGCGACGGATAAGTATGCCCCCGTCACCACACTCTTCAAACCAAAATACAGCAGCGCCTAACACTACTGATGTACAGAAAAAACTACAGTGGTGCCCCCGGAGTCGAACTACAAAGAGTTCTAACAAAATACACAGCTCGCGCTTCATTTTGTTAAAAATTTTGAAGGTTGAATAAAATTTCGGTTATATTTATGTCATATTACATTTTTACATGTGGGTGAGGTGTACAACTAAAATCGATAAAACGATTTAAGTCATTTCATGTGTTTATTAGTGCTCAAAAGATTTTCCAGTGCTAAGTGATTTCGCCATTTTTCGGTCTATCCGCTGCTATCTGAAAGGTCAAAGAATCAATTTATTAGAACATACATACGAATATAAACAAGTTTATAGAGCCTATGCTTGTTTTAATAAGTAATTTTCGTTCGAAAAAAATGCACAAGACCAGAGAAACTACTTATAGAAACCGATTAGTTATGTGCTACTTTTGTTTGTTTTAAAGGTACAATTATACTGACAATATCTAATAGTGTACCATACAATGAGACAGTTTGTCTCTTGGATAAGGAAAGTGCAAATATACTTGCTTATTTTATTTCATGTCTTACTCACTTATGTCAATTATAGATTCACCTCAAAATCAAGTTAACTTAAGTATTTCATGTAAATTTGAAATACCGATCCAATAAATTCAATTTTCCGGGTGGGTTTAAAGCTATACTAATCTCGCAGTATGTTGGATACAAAGTCCAGATGTTTATGAATGGTGATGGATTAAAAACAGGCGTAACACCAAAAACACTATTTTTCCACCTGGATATCCATTTTTGGTCATTAAATTCAGATCCAGTAAAAGTTCTTGTAAATGAATTACCTATCTATCATATCATATTATAAGGCAATCGCACAGATATTGCTATGTCATAAGAGCCGTTATTAACGGCACATGAGAGGATTAATCCATTACGTACTTGTTGGTGGTGGTGGTGGTGGCGGTGGACCGCCTCCAGAGCCTCCGCCGTAGCATTCAGCATGATCCTTGGTACCTTTAATACCAGCGTTGGGCACAAGACTCATGCCGCTCTGTACAAGAAAAATTCTTTCTTAAAGGTGGTAGAGGTCCTGAAAGTTCGAGCGTAGCTTCACCGCTATAGCTGTCTACCTTATTATAGCGATGTAAGCTGCACTATGAAAGATACGGTTAAGGTGGAAGGAGCAAACCAGCATGCAGTCCATCTTGTTAAATGACAACTGCCTCCCATAGACATCTGTAATCAACTCCATTTATGAGATTAGAAACCCACCTGAGGTCGGCCACAGATGCATTGCTACACCAGATTGCTATGTTTAAATGCCTCGCATTACTAAGTCTCTCTTGCCACACTTTTCAAACACAGCAGCAATTAACACTTCGGTTTCTAGGCACTAAGAGGTGCGGCGGTGGTGTCTCCGTAGTCGAATCGTAAAGAGTTCTAAAACCTTAATTGCTCAAAAAGACTATAAACAACTTGGTATGAGGGAATACATTTAAGAAACTTCTATTTCATGAGAAGATCGACGACAATTACGAAAATAGTTGCAAAAATATAAATAATACTTACCACAACAGCAAACACGATGGCCACAATAGCCAATAAAGCTGCAAAATTTTTAAGGTTTCTTTCCGCGACAGGGGCTGGATCCCCCCCCGCCACAAACACGTTTATATATGAGATACGCAGGAAACCAGAAATCATGACAACAATAACTTAACAAAATATTATGATAATGCTGACAATTTATCTCATAATTTAAAAGTGCACTAGAGCAGAGATAAATGCAGATGGACCTTGAAAATCATGGCGTGAAAAATACGCTAAACGCTAAAAAACGCTAAAAATAATGACACAGATTATAATCCTTCAATTTAAAATCCTTTGTACATATATAACTACATTCTTGTTCCCTTTATAGGTATGTATTTTTTCCTTTCAGCGAAGAAATCTTAAGATATTCAACCTTTTTGAGGAAAGATATCTGATAATTTTGCTCACTAAAACTGTTAATTTTACTGCTCTACGTATTTCTTTTTTTGCTATATATTTTTATTATGCGTAACATCCATCTCAAATACTTAGTACTGACTTTGAGCATAAGATTTAATTAAAGATAACACACAAGACTTCTATTTCTGGCTACTAATCTTCATAAGCAAATTTTTGAAAGGTTAACTTTTGTAACTCTTTTTAAGCAAGCTAGACAAGTGATGAATAGACAGGAATTATTTTTCGAAATGAAACAAATTACGTATTTTTAATTTTATTTCTCATTATACATATACAATACTTAATTGAATCCCCATTTACAAACTTAAAAATAATCAACGACTGCCCTGTAATCTTTATCTATAATTTATCTTTTATAACTATTCTAAAAATCCAAATCACGTCAATCAATATCGAGTTTCTTGAAACTGCCCTGTATCCCGAAAAGGTTTTCGATAGTGGCAGGCTTGCCTCCGACTCGCAGCGCTTCGTTCACTCTCCGCATATTTTCTTTTTTAAAGAACTCTGGATTGTCTTTGATCAGCTGGAGATTGTCATCTGGAATATTATGTTTTAAATATCTTAGGCCCTATATATCACTGCAGTCTAAAGGAAACGGTCAGGTCTGCGTTGGCCGAAAGATCTGTATGAGCAGCTAAGAAAGTTAAAACAGCCTACGCCGGTAACCGTCACCAATGCGCTATTAGTTTACTATCGCTCGTGTGATAGCGCCCTAAATTATCTGTTACGGAAGAAATAATGTCTGATTGGTTTGCATCGAGCTCTTAACATCGGATAGATTACATGTTCCAAATTATAAAATGCACTTACCCCTCAAACTGATCCAACCCTTCTCCTCTCCACCAGAGTCCTTGGGCAGCGCCTTCTTTGGAACAAACTTATCCAAAGTATCAGACCCAATTTGATGAATGTAGATGATGTCTAACAGATCTTTCTTCATAAACGGTCGCAGCATCATCATGAGCTTGTCCATGAAGGATGGAGCGTTGAGGAAATGGACTTCTTTTAGTTTTATAAACATGCATTCCTAAAAAGATGAAATGAGATTAGATTTTTACGTAATTGTGATATCGCCCAAAAAATCTAATAGACTAGGGTATTTCTCTGTACATCTGTCGCCCTAAGATAGAATTTATAGCAATTAAAATATATCTTATTTTAGTTGGTAAATAAATTAAGCCTTAACTATTATTAAATATTACTAGTAAATAGAAAACTTTAAATAATCGCCTAAAATAATGAAAAAACCTTATTTATATATTTGGAAATGGCATAACATATATCAGGAGTAGAACATGAGTATAATATATTTCTTTTTATGTTTTGCTGGAAGTGGCAAACAGTATGCAGACCGCCTAATGGTAAGTGACCTTCAGCACATGGACAGTTGGTCGACCACAGATGTGTTGCTACCCCTGAAGAGGAAGTTGGAACGCCTCGAATTTGTGTCTCCTTAACAACATCATTCAAATCATAATACAGCAGAGCTCAACAATGTCGACTAAATGTTGGTAATTTTTCCTTTGTGGTACGACTCAGGCAGCACCACCGCCACATCTATTTGTTTCTAATAATAGCAATGTTAACCGCTGCTGTCTTTTGATTTGGAGGGTGTTTATAAATCTCCCTTACATATCCAAGGCATTCCAACTTAATCCTCAGGGGTAGCAACGCATCTGTGGTCGACCCCAGGTAGGGTTCTAGTCTTTATCTGGGTAGATTACAAATGTCCATGAGCGGCAGCTGCTACTTACCATCAGGTGGAATGCACGCTCATTTGCTACTCCATCATATAAAAAAAATCCTTTTAGGTTTGAGGGTGGCAGAACTCTATAGGGTTGACCCCGGATGCACGACCTTTTTCTGCATTATAACAGCAGTGTTAAACTCTGCTGCATTCTAGTTTGACGGGTGTGGTAAGAGACATAATTTTCCAAGGCATTCCAACTTGGTCCTCAATGGTAGCAACGCATCTGTGGCCGATTTCACGTAGGGCTCTAATCTCACCTGTTGATAAGTGGTCTCTGCCGCCCATGGACATTACAGATCAAGTCCAGTTAAAATTACTCTTAATTAAGATCGACCACAGATGCGTTGCTATACCCGAGGACTAAGCTGGAATGCCTCTGATAAGTCACCCTTACCATCCAATAGAGGTGACGGTGGTACCGCATGCACCGGAGTCGAACCACAAAATGTTCTATCATCTTCGGAATATATCTATCTCATGGGTCTATAATTGTCCTTTTTAGGCCGTCTCTGAAGCTCTAGAAAAAGCATCTAAAGGGCGAACTTGTATCACCATCGCACATCGTCTTTCCACCATCAAGGATGCGGATTTGATATGTGTTTTAGACAAGGGTAAGTTCCATTTAATTGCAATTATATCAAGATAGGGTATATCATGATTTAATTTTGCTTGCGTGTATTGAAAACATACTAACTATAAAAATACATCCTGTAGTTTGAACATGGTTTATGAAGAAATTATTTACTGTGTCAGTTCACGTAATAAGATAAGATAAATTTACCATAATTAGACTTCAAGATTTTTATATTGGGTTTTTCGTGATTTTTTCTATATCTTTAACATCTGCGAAAAGAGGGGTGTAATTACTTTAACGGGCCCGGTACTAGACCGCTTAGTTCAAAATATTTTTAGTGTTATGAAATTTTATGGGCCAATATGTAAATATTTTTTGCTTTTTCAATGTTTTTTTTGTGTAGCGTGGTTGTTTAAATTATAAATTAGATTTTTATTTCATATAATTTTTATTTAATCTCCTGGCTGAGAGCACTAAATACCACGAACTTGAATATATCTTCCCTTAAACCCAACACACACACACACCAAACAAAACACTGTAAAGTTATTTATAGGAGCAATAAACTAATAAACATTACTTCGTTTCAGGTAAAATAGTTGAGCGCGGAACGCATTCGGATCTGCTGAACATGAAGGGCATTTACTGGCGAATGTGCAAAGGACAACACATGGCGTAGTAACGCAGAGGCAGAATCAATAGTTTAAGGATAATATAATCTATACATATTACAGGACAAGTTCGTTAATACGTTGTAAACGGTTTATATCTAGTTTATTTAAAATAGATGTTATAAATTTGAAGGTGGTAGAGCCCTTTGTGGTTCGCCTCCGGCGGCACCACCGCCACACTTACTTCTGCCTAATAACAGCAGTGTTAAACGTCGTTGTCGTCTGGTTTGAAGGGTGTGGTAAGGGAGACTTACTTATCAGAGGCATTCCAACTTAGTCCTCAGGGGTAGCAACGCATCTGTAACAGATTTCAGGTAGGATTCTATTCTTATCTGGGGTGGATTACAAATGTCCACAGGCGCCAGTTGCCACTTACTAGCAGATGGACTGCATGCTCGTTTATTACCCCATAATATAAAAAAATAACAATAATCTCAGAAGAACTCATAAGTACATTGACGCTTCCAAAAGATCAAAGTACTCGATAATATGTAATTTTAAGGTTATACTCTTATTTAATAATTGTTTTTGAAATACACTCTTAGAGCGCCTTTCCTGTCGTGCGTACACACGCATCCTATTGTATAATACGCACAAGCACGCAGGCACGAAGAGAATGCAGCAAGATAATGCATGTGCTTGTGAGTCACGTGTGCAAGCTTGATCACGCACGACAAGAAACGCGCTCTCACGCAGTATTCTTTTTGCAACTGTGACTTAAGATAAAACTACTTATTTACAAAATGTTAATAAACGTAGGGATTTAGTTGTACGTATATCGGGAGTCGAAATAAACAAATTTATAGACAATTATTTTCTGTACTTTAATATTTCCAAAATTCATTATAATCCACAACTACAAGCCAAGAATATGGTTCTAAAATCTACTTACAATATCACTCTCCAAATCTTTCATTTTGACATTACCCTGTACGTCTTCTTAACAGATGATATCTGGCTAACATATCGGTTGCTGTTACTTTGGCACTTTAGTGAAAAATTTATAGTATTAGGGAAACAAATACAGAGGGTGGATATAGGCGTAACAATATCACTGCAAACACAGACGTATCATTCAAATGGTTTCGCGTAATACATCTTTCATGCCATTGCGATGTTCAAACTTATTCGGCGACATTCCTCACAATTCGCTGTAACTCGGTGACAGTCCTCTACTTTCCCTAGCGCACCTTACACAATAAAATTACATCAAAACATCATTCAATGGAAATTAAGTAATATGTCTGAAATACATTAAATGAGGATGATTACTTAAAAGTTACGTCTACTACATCGAAAAGATAGAAGATCGACAGCCAGAAAGATTTATTCCAATGATTTATCGACGAATGCATTTCATTTGGTTAACAGACACCAAATCTACATTATCAATACAATAGTTGTATGATTGCTATACACTAATTATGCACATTATCCATAAAAAAGTTAAAATTACGTTACAATAACTATATCAATGGTCAGCTATTTGGCATGACAATATTAGAGAATATAAAAAATAATATGGTGTATGGCAAGTTTACATAATTACACATAATGGCACAATTGTGCAACGCTGGTACGGCAGGCGTGAGACGATAAAAATATATAATTTTCACGTCACAAAACAAATATAACATTTTAACGTAAAACAAACGTGTACTTGAATAAAAATCTACATACCGCGGTATGTTTAGTCTTCAATACTTTACTCAATAAAAATATGAATGCACCTGATACGAATTATTATTCGTTGCAACTTATTATAACTTAATATATTATGCACATTAATTTATTTTACAAACTCTACTAGTCGCCAGATATTAATTATTCTTTGAGTTACGTAAGTTTTAAAACACTCTTATAATATTAACAGAAATACACAACATCGTCACTAAAAAGGCAAATGTTTTTTTATGCTATTCTGTAATAGCAAACGAGCATGCAGCCCAAATGAAGGTAAGTGGCAACTGCTGCCCATGGACATTTGTAATCCACCCAGATAAGACTAGATCCTACCTGAAGTCGACCACAGATGCGTTGCTACCCTTGAGGACTAAGTTGGAATGCCTCAGATAAATTTATGCCCTTTAAATCCAAAACAACAACGGTTAATACTGCTGTTATAAGGCAGAAATAGTTGTGTGACGGTGGTGCTTCCGCGAAGGTCCACCACCTTCAAGTTTTGTCTGCCTTTCTAGTGACGATAAGTACCTGTCTAATGACAGACCCTACTTTAGTTGTAACATAAAGAATAATTGATATCCGCCTAGTACCCACTAAAATATTACTTAAAGGGTAGGTACAATTTTAACAATTTTTAACACGACCAAGTCTCATCGTATCGTTGATACTAGCAGCTTGGACAAAATTTAATATGAATTTAGTTTTTTAATTTTCACGAACCCATCTTTTTTAAACTACCTATAGTAGTATGCTTTCAGCATAATAACGACAATACGCTAATATAATGTGTTAGCGACGTAATTAAAAAACTTTACCCCCGTTTACGTCTACAGACACTCAACGTGACAGACACGGGCGGTGGCCGTGTTTAGACGGGCATGGCCCGTCTCCGCGCTGTTACGGTGGACGTACGTACCATAATACACATTGTACAGACTAACACTTTGGCACGGCACGCGTCTGACACGCTTCATATCTGCACATGTAAATGAACCCCGAAAAGTGCAAGATACCTTCAAAACACCAAAAGACGTCGTTTATTATACAGTAATACCCCGTTTTACGCGACCCCGTTTTGCGCGGTTTTACTATAACGCGAATTTCAAATTTCGCGCTAAAATGCCTCATGTTACGCGAATTCCTTACTTAAGAACTTTTATCTATTCTTACTTAAGAAAGTACTTCTCTTTTTTCAGCAAAATATGTTATACTGCATATAGTGTTCTGAGAATTAAAGGGATTGGTTTAAATG
>DWRA01004862.1:0-10419 GCA_018250295.1 Spathilepia clonius
GGAAGAATACTAATAATTTTTATTTATCTGGTTTTCTAAATAATAGAAGAAGCTTTTCTCATCGTCATTTTATTGAAATATATTTACTCTGCGTAACTGCTATATTAAATCAAAGGCTACCTATTACTTACAAGAAATTCGATCTCAATTTTAAAATTAAGGTGTTCTAACATTTAATAATTGCATATAGGAACATTGGATGCATGTAAATTTGAGATTACATTATTTTATTTGACGCCTCATTTATGGTATTGCCTACTCCTTGTCTTAATGCCAAGTGTAATTGCCTATTTCTAATCTGTGGACCATAAAGTTTAAACCATAAAAATATATTTATAGAGAATGCTAGTCTACATGTCTATGGAAGGAAAAAGCAAGCAAGCAAACGCAAAGTAGAAGGAAATTGGTTTTTGTATTTTTATTCAGTTTCGTTTTTTTCGCGCAAGGAATTTAACACTTAAATATGTTATACACATTTTGAAGTAGTGGACTTAAATGTGCGTGAGTTTTTAAGTATATATTTTAAAAATGGCTACAGTCTTCGATACTCCTTTCATTCGACAACATTTGCATCGGCTACGACATCGTGATTTTGATTTGGATGAAGATCAGAGATTTGGTCGATGCGACTGCACTAGTTACTCATATTTCGTCCTTTCGATGGTGCTGTTTTCTGTGGGTACTGTTATAACTGTCCTCGCCTTGGGAGACGCCGATGGTTACATACTCAGTAATTTGGGACACATGTGGCTAGTGGGACCCATATTTATATGTTCCGGGATGATGGTTGCCGTAAAAAGTATGTTGTACTTGCGAAGAAAAAGTGTGATACAAATGCTTCTGCACCAACGTGCGATAATCAGAGTAAGTAACGCGATTGCCTATAATTTCTAGAGCTCATTTCAGCATACCTCGTAATTTGTCGTGCATTTATTGCGTGCAAATTGATTGAGTCAATAGAAAGCTGTAACAAATAACTGTTATATTACTTCGCGTCGTCTTTTTGGTTAACATTAATTTCCTATGTACAGAGAAATAAACTGTAACCTTAACCCAGTAATGGACTTATCGCAAACAAATGTTCTTCGTGTACATACAAAAAGTTTATCTGCTCAATTGTATTATACAATATTGAAGGTGACGAGTGTTACGATGCAGCTTCGTCCCACTTTAAATACTCGTAAATGCTGGAAATATAGTTTAAAAACTTTTGCAAATTTTCCTTTTGAAAAAAAAGTAAATAAAGTAGTAAAACGAAATGTAAATCAACTACAAACATATCCTTACGGTAAACTAACTGACGCTTGTCTTAACTAGTCAAACAGACAATAAAGCAGCATGGCAAATTATGTATCTGCCAGTGAAAGCCCATTCAACATTGGTCCAGCTGTTATGGACATTACCTCAAACAGACAGATAGAAATCTTAAAAAAATGTATTTCTTTATTATTCATATGTAAGCATTATATACATACTTTTACATACATTTGTGAATAAATAGTTATTCTGATATTGCAAGTAAACACTAGAGAGAAAATGGTATGGTGTATTAAGCCTTTTATTATGTTATGTGTAATATAATTATATATAATTTGCATCTGTCACATCATACCATTATAAATAAAGGTGGCATAATCCTTTGTTATTTAAATACCACAAGTTTTTCTGATTCATAGTAACAGTGTAATACAACTGTTATATACCGGTTTGAAAGTTAGGCATTCTTTTTTACCATAAAAATCTTAATTATTAGCAATTATGATTTACTTTATTATTTCGTTATTGGTGATTGGTCATAGCATATACGCCATGCTGTGGGTGGTAGTGGTCATGCTATTTTAAGATGAAAAATGCAGAATTATGGTAGCGGTAATACCCATATATGTAATACCTACATAAAGAATTGTGGTAGACCTCTTGTACAATATTGTTGTTAAGCTGTATGTTAATGTTGTTTCCTCATTACAACTTTCCTTAAAGAGCAACATACACTGGAATGTTTCCAAATATAGTGTTCAGAACATTTCCTTATCAATGATCAATATATCCACTTGTATGTTATATACTTATGCCATCATAATGGTGTCATAAATGGGTAATATTTTGATGCCAATATGACTGCAGGATACTTGAAAAGGACCTGGCAATATAGCTAGTTATAATTCAATATATAACAAGCAAAGTATTCACTTAATAGTTATGTACTGCAAAAGTTAAGCAAGGTCAAGCTTTGATAATTGTGTTGATGTCAAAGTTCACTTAATCAGTTATAAACACCAGAAAACATTTAGAAACCTGGATATCATCGCATATCTAAACATATATGAAACTTGTATATGAATAGGGTACATTTTAAGTGCTTATGGTTATTTTTCTTTGTTTTAGGACATGGCAACAGTACAAGCAGAGCAAGCATATGGTGGTCAAGTGCCTCGAACAGCTTCTAGTGCAACATTACCTCCCTCCTATGATGCCTTAATATCAAGTGCCGCTACTAGTAAGCCTCAACCGTCCAGTTCAGAACCACCACCTCCTACTTATGATGAAGCGATGCATCTCATTGATGATGAAAAATACTGCCTTAATAAAGATGAGAGCGCCAAACAAGAAACAAGTAACCAAACACCCCACACTGTTCTCGGTAGCAATAAACCCTGAATTTGTTATTCACGTTTGACTAGTTGTTCATTTAGCTTCATAAGAAAACTTAAATCTTCCTTTGTACTTATAATTTTATATACTTAGTCAACTATACATATAGTATAGTGTTCTCAAATGTGCCTAAAATATTGACTTATTGGCAATATTGTTACTAGGGTGTCATTAATTTACGAATATCCATAAGAATATTAAGATAAGCTCTAAACTGTATTTATTAGTTTTGAAAACATATGTCCCATACTTTTTGCCCATATTGGCGAACTGTCCTGTTATATATAAGGATCTTGAATGCACTACTGGTAAGTTACTTTAAGTTCTAATATTAATCTTAAGGCTATGTTTATATGTATGTATGAGTTTGCTTTTCTTGTGTGACCTGCCATTATTAAGAAAAGGTAAATCTCCACTTTTCGATATAACTTTGAAATTATGCTTCTGTTTAAGAATAAACAATTTCTTTTTGACTAATTGTTAAATCTCGATCTTAAATTACAGAAGCATAAAATTCATACATTGTTTACTTATAAATAATTTTTGTGCTATGATTGTAATACAAGGTTGCCACTGATGACATTAGTTTACTTATATATGTATAGACAACTGAACGTTATTTTTTGTTTTTGGTTGCTAAAATAAAAAAAAATAGTACTTATCTGAAACACTACAGAAGTTAATTTTGTTTAGAAAGTAGTGGCAATTTTGTAGAACATTTGAAACTAACTTACTAAAAAGTCCAGGAAGTAAAATTAAGAACATTGTGTGTATGAAGTCAAGCTATGGTCACTCCTGTACCAACTGTGATTTATATAGTGCCTCATCTTATTGTCTGATTTAAGGATGTTATCAGATACAGGTGTGGTGATGATTTAAAGTTGTTGAATAATTTATTTCGCCCCTACTATACTAATTCATTAGGACTTTCTATAACTGTTGGTCATATTATAATTTTCAAGAATATTTCATTATAAAGATTCATTTTATACTAATAACTATCTGAAATTAATTTGTTCAACAGAAAATTGAGTTAAAAATAAGCGATAGTTTTATGTAATTGTAAACTACAGTGCATTTTGTATACTGACTAGGTTGTTTCAATGCCATAATCTTTAGGTCTACCGCCCATTGGCACCCATTGCTTGAGTAAATATTGGTTAAAGAGTCTGTTAAAATTAAATTGCTTGGCGACATATTTAGTACCTTAGCATCAGCTCACATTAGGTCAGCACCACAGTTGTATTGTCAAAAAACTGATAGATGTTGCTGTTCACACTAAGTGACAAGGGTGAGTTTTCATTTGGTCAGACCAACAGCTTCATTGTCATTATAATATGTACGACAAAATTGTAAATCAGCGAACGGTAAAACTGTAGACCCAGCCTAATGCGAACAGGCTCTTAGAATTAATACCCCTAAGCGCGTAGATTGTCGCCTGTTGATAGATTTTTCGAGTAAACATGGACGTAAGCTGCTTGTCGGTTGCTTGACAAACAAATTGGATGCACAAGCGCTAGCGGCTTAGCAACTTTCAGTAGTTTACGTGACAAAATTGTAGCCTACGCAACTATTTCTCTGGCGATAACATCCAATGGGCGGTGCCATTCAGCCTTAATATAGATCTTATTTGTTCGTAAAATTATTCCGTATTCAAAAATGAATTTGGTAAAAGTGGCTTAGTATTGTTAGTAATTATAAATTCTGATATGGCCATTGCTGTCTAATCTTCGTTATTAAGCCTATTTGTGTTATGTATAAATAAATTTTATTTCGCTTGACGAAAATAAGTCAATCTTCATAGGTCCTTTAAGTGTATCTTAAAGTGATCTTATTTTGCACTTAAATGGTGAAGACTGAAGCATTTACACAATAAATTGTTGGCAATTTATATACTGAACAATACATTTATTGTACATAGAATAATGTTGATCTGAGGATGTTATTCGAGAAATGGAAGAATACATCAATATATTTATAACATTGATTGTTTTATTTGTTTCCAACTACGTAACTACATACAATGTAATATCATAGACATTTAATAATAATTTTCAAAACTCTAAGTCTTGGTTTCCTACTTAATGTATCTATGGTATCGGGAGCATACATCACCGAGTAGTCCATTAAAAATAAATTAATTCTATTAATAAATTAAAGTATTTGCTTACACAACTAGTACAATATAGACACCAAAATACTACAATGATATACTTAATAGATTAGAAATCTTACTACATCATTTGTTTCCAAAATGTTATTACATTATTTTTTTCCAAATTGTCAAAAGAGTACATTATAATTTAAATTTTAGTTAAATCCTTTGGAATCAACTACATTTTAACTACACACAATATTAGACATTTAAGAAGAATATCCATAGTAAAGTCTTTCCTACAAATAGTGGCTACAATTTTGGGTGGATACATAATTCCGAGAGAGTAAGCGAAGTCCATTAGTTGGTAATTAAATTATAGTAGTAAATATATGAATTTGCTTAACCTACTGGCATAATATAGACATCAAAATACTACAATGATATAAGTATTTCATATTGATATAATAGAAACATCAATAAATGCAACTTTTTTTTAAATTTTCAGTACATGCCATAATTTAATTCTCAGTGAATCCTTTGACTTTGCCATTAGTAAGTTTGTGATAGAGGTTGGGCTGACATTTTACTTAAGTGAGCCTTCCATAGTATTGAGCTCTAAAGCAATTAGCTTTCAGTTCTGGCCATTGGACTACAAAAATATCAGCGATGAATTGCAAAATAGAACCGGACAATGACAGCGACCTTACTCGACATACACTTTCAACAAAGACAATTCTGCATTTCAACATGAACAGGCATCGGAACAGAAATGCTACAACGCATACAGGAACACATGTTCCTGGACCATTACATAGAATAGCGTCGGGTTTAAAGTTATATATGATCGGTACAGTAGACAGAGCTGAACGCATTGTACTGAAGATAGACGTAAAGTAGGACTGCTTCACCTCCCTGCCTCTCGGAATCGTGGTTATCGCGAAATCTCTCGAGCCATTCTCAAACTCACGGATTCGATCCTCGCTGTTACGGTCGTTTTCAGCCATCACGTACAAGCGGGGGCGATACTTAGTAGCATTCAAGTGTTTCACTAGTTCTATCATTTCAGTTGTATGACCGCCGGACCCGATGCAAATAATGATTTTAAATGTATTCAAATTAGATACGAAATTTTGCGTCGTCATTACTCGGTAGCTTAGATATACTGCTCGCAGCACTAACAGCAATGCAGCGGCTGCGATCAAAAAGCTCGCCAATTCCATCCATGATGGAACAATGATCTCGGGCCAAGATAGTTTCACATAATCGGCGCAATCATACGCACCGAATATTTCTTCAAACATTTTAATTGTATTCATTTTAACTCAAACTGCGAAATATATGATATGTGCATTACTGATGCATTTCTTTCGAAACTTCTGAACCGGTCTACTCCGCAATGTCGGCGACTCTGTAAATCAATCACAATATCAATCGATAAAACAAATATGTTTTTGTTTTAATATGAGTTCCCCAGCCGTGGGTTCTTGCTTTTTGGCTTAGATAAAGATATTACAATTGTAAATAAATTGCCACGACGGGGTACATCGCGGTGAAAAAAACATTAAAAAATATAATAATATATTGATTATATATTACTTGTACAAAGCTTAGTGGAGTTAGGAGCAAAATTCACTGAGCATTTTTCTTTGGCTTCAGCGCGCAGACGCAGAACTTCAACGCACGCAAAAATATGAAAATGTTGGTAAATGACAGCTTGTGAAGTCGCGATTGTCTGCTATTTCCACTCCGTAATAAATCTAAATAAAATCGGTCACGTGCAGTCGAGCTACTTATTAATTTATTTTATTTTTGCAACGAAGTTACCACTACCACTACCATTGATGCAGTTTTTTCAAGACATTTAAATAAAATAGAATCCCAATCATACGTTTCCTACTTCAGTAACCACAAGCCAATTATTACGAAAATTGAGCCTACTGATTAAGTTTATGTAACATTATATTTGTTAATAATAAAAAAAATATTATTATAACTTAAAAAAAATTAAACTTTATTACAATTCCTTCACTAATTAATCGAAAGGAACTTCGTTCCATCCGAGTGTCCCTTGACACCTCTCAAATTTTATTTATATTTTTATCTAGCGGCTGCAGCAAGTTAAAAAAAGAAAATGATATATTCCATGCATATATTTATATTTTGCTATTTTCAGTTTCAATAAAGGTAACAAAACTGGAAATATAGTGAATTTTAATGTCACTAGATGTTGTAAATGATATTTGATACATCAATGACAGATTTGACGTTGATGTTTGACAGTGTCAATTTTTCTTAGTCGCTCGTCGTTTCATTCATTATGTTTTTATTTTAATGTGTTAGAGGTGTACTGTGCAAAATTTTTAGAAGTATGTTATGGAAATCTGTTCCTACGGATTTTCAGTTAGTAACGGTTGTGAAATAATCGAATCACAAAAATATAAGTGTTGGTTGCGCAATTGAAACATTGACCATGAAGATAATAAATATTATTAGTACGAGCGCCTTTCAAATTATCTCGTTAATATTTCTCTGCTCTTACTTTCTGGGTCTTTTAAATATGTATTTTAGTGATAAAAATAATTATTGTGATATGACTTATATGTTTGAATATCCCCAATTTGTGGTATGTATATAAAAAATATTCGGCTCTAACACTTATATTTCGGTGGATATGTTAATCAGTATTTTAATTTTAGCGCATATCACTGGAAGAAAATCATAAATATCCACAGTATGGTCTGTATGCATACAGTGAGGGCAGGTTTACTGAAAGAGCACGAAAAATGTGGTAAGAGACTTGAATATCATTTAGAATTTAAGGTGGACTTGCAGTTCCTTGCGGCTTCATCCACAATATTCTATATAAAAGTAGCCTAATTTACTCCTTATAACATCTTAGAGTGAAAATTGTTCCAGCTATTTCGGAACAATTGATAAATAGACGATTTTAATTGTTTTTGTTTATGTTATATACTTCTCTATATATTTAATAAAACCAGTTACTTTGACATTACAGACGCTTCGATTTTTTTTATTTTTTATTGGACTGTGAATGGATACAGTCACTATTCAAATCTACCCTATGTCTATGCAGTTTCGTCTACATAAAGACTGAATGATAATTTGCAATATTCCTGTGTTTGATGTGTGAAAAGTGAAGAACACATTCTTGTGTTCCTATGTGCAAATTCATAATATTAATCCTATCGTAAACACTTATTTGGTGTATAATAAAGAGTTCTGTAATTTTAAAGTATTGTAAAATTCCAGGTTTGATGGAATTCCGGTGCTATTCCTCCCAGGTAACTCTGGAAGTCACATGCAAGCCAGGTCATTGGCATCTGTAGCCCTTAGGAAAGCTGTGTCCAAAGGATATGAGTACCACTTTGATTATTTCACAAGTAAGTTGTAGTAGTACTAACTAATAGAATTTTCTGCCATATTTATTATTAGCTTTGCCCTGCGGTTTTATCTGCATATAACAAATGTATCTTGACATAAATATAAGTGAAATTTGACATCTTGACTAGTTTTAACAAAATAGGTCACACATATGTGGAATCTGTGGGTTTTAATTTAATCTAATTTAAATTTATTGTCTTAGTTTCAAACCCTAAAACATTTTGCAGAAATAAAATACCCTAAGTTACACCTTATAACATCAGCCTTCTAGCAGTGAAGGTCCTATGAAAATTGGTCCAGCCATTTTGGACAATACCTGGAACAATTAAATGACTAAACAATTAGACGATTATTGGCATTACTTAACTTGTCAGTTACCTTGTAATTTGTAAATGCCAGAGAGCTATTAGTGCTTGCTTAGCTGCCAAAAGGCTTAGAGAAGGATAGCTTGAGAAATTGTTTAATAAACTTTTCTTTGGTATATGATCATATTATTCTTCTTTATTCGTAGTTAGTTTTAGCGAGGAGCATTCTGGCTTATACGGTGGAGTGCTTCAGAGCCAAACTCAGTTTGCAGCGGCTTGCATTTCTAGAATATTGAGCTTGTATAAGAGCAATAAGTACACTAAATCAGTACCCACTTCGGTGATTGTCATTGGCCATTCTATGGTAAGTTTTATTATTCATATCATTCGATTTAGTTTTAATATAATAGACAAATGCAGCTTCTTTTTTTAATTGGTATAATTTTATTTTATTCTATTAGGAAAACATACAGTGTTTAAATTACAAAGAAATCAACTAATAAATAAAGTATAACACACCATTGATCTGTTTTCGTAATTCATAATTCATACTTCTACTGAATAGAGTAGGTCTGATATTGATTATTAAATCTATATATTATTATAATGCATCACTCGAAAGCATTCAATATCTACATCCTCGTTATACACATACCCACGTTATTAATTATCTATCCTATTTTTACCTACCAAAGATCGAATTATGACATTTTCTAGTAGCCAGCAATAAATTGTCAAATGTCGATTTTGCTTCTAGTAGGAAAAACTTTAGATAGATTGATTAAAATTAATGTGCATTTGACCTTAATTTATAACAATTTTCATTTGAAACTGTTTATTTGCTATACTTAAAAGATTCCTAGGTTCCCTATAGTTAAAATATAGGCAGGTGCTTCTGTATTATGGATTGGTCAAGGCTTTAATAAGTCCTATTGTCTTTTAAGAGCCCCAACAGACAAGCTTTACCTTTAGCAACCGAAATCGACGATTAATCTCCTTTTCGCAAGCTGGATGCAGCGGTCAACTGTCGCGCACGTTTGAGCGCCCATCACAGCTACTTTTGGTTGTTTGATGGAACAACTGAATGTAAAAACTCTTTGCAGCACTAATACACTCGCTAAAACGCGCGTAGTCGATACTGCGACAGAACCCGGCAAATCACCAAAACGTGATGCAGGATCGATGTAGTCGCCAAAACTCGAATCGCTAATGCTTGAAAGTAGCATGTCTGCTAGGGCCGTAAAAGTGTTATGAGGATAAAATATAAAATGCCTGAAACTTGCCTATACTATTTACAAAGGTGGTGGTAGACTGTGGTATAAATTCTTCTTATCCTGGTAAAAGATCTAACTTTGAGGCAGTAGGTTGAGCCGCTTTTCTTGAATCAGTGGTTGTTTATTTATTCATGGAGACTTGTTATTTTAGGGCGGATTGGTGGCTAAGCGACTTATGGCATACCCAAGCACGTTGAACACGACAAACATTGTTATAACTTTAGCGGCACCTCTGGAGGCACCTGTGATCAATTTTGACAATGCAATTAATGACTATTACGTATTGATGGATTTGGAGTGGGAGTTCTTTGTTAAAAGAAATAAAGAGATAAAGGACAAGAAAATTCTGATAAGCATTGGAAGCGGCCCAAGAGATGTTCTGTTGCCTGCTGGCTTGACGTCATCGAACGATAGCTACATCAACGCTCTGGTGAGATTTTAGAAATAAGTCCTCATTTATTATTCCTTTACACACGATAGATTATACTATACGCCCTCAATGAGACGCTAAAAGAAATTCGTGTATCCTATAGTTGAAATTCGCTGATAAGTTGATCTACCCTACTTTTAATTACATGTGTTATGATCTAATTTTTCAAAACTATATCCGCATTAGTACTTTTGTTGTCGCTTGATTAAAACTGTTAAGAAAAACGTCGTGGAGAAAGTGCGTGTGAATTCCTATTAA
>DWRA01004863.1:0-10419 GCA_018250295.1 Spathilepia clonius
ACACCTGTTTCTGCCTAATAACAGCAGTGTTAAGCGCTTCTGTCTTCTGGTTTGAAGGGTGTGGTAAGATAGACTTACTTATCGAGGCATTCCAACTTAGTCCTCAGGGGTAGCAACGCATCTGTGGTCGAGCTCCGTTAGGATTCTAGTCTTATCTGGGGTAGATCACAGATGTCCATAGGCGGCAGATGCCACTTACCATCAGGTAAACTGCATGCTCGTTTGCTACTCCATCAAATAAAAAAAAACAATTGTTTATGTGTGGAAGTGTTAGTGTTTAAGGATTAAATACTTATTTTGCCATTTATTGGAATACATTTCTTTTTGATGAGAGATGAATAACTGACTTTATCTTTTGTTTGAGGCAAATCTTAAAAATGGCGGAGCTTGTTTAGACAAGACATCTTATAATTTTATCTTAAACTATCTAAAATTCTTACCCGTACATACTCAGCGGTTTAAGGTTACGTTAACATTGCACGTATTGAAATACCATGAGTTAAGCGTGTAGGTTGTGAATGTAGAAAGGACAAAGGTGGATAAATTTATGTCAAACAATTGCAGAAATTACAGTTACCAACGCCACGTCTCGGTCATTGCAAGACCGTGTCCATTTGTTCTCACAGTAACGCCCACGCATCTCCTAGTGACTAAAACAATTTGCTCTCTGTAACGTTATTCCTATACGGTAGTGTTGACGCTAGTGACGAACGCGGTTATCTTAAGTACCTGACGATCTATTAGTCCATGCATTGATGCTCTATTAGATTCTTTTTTTTATATAGTGGAGTAACAAACGAGCATACAGTCCACCTGATGGTAAGTGGCAACAGCCTATGGACATTTGTGATCCATCCCAGACAAGACCAGAATCCCAACCAAAGTCGACCACAAATGCGTTGCTACCATGAGGAGTAAGTTGGAATGCCTCGTTAAGTTTATCTCCCTTACCACACCACGTTTTTAGAACACGTATATCAATATGATCACATGTTCATCAAATATAAGCTATTAAAACACTTTCTACACTCACAGCCCCACATGTCATGGGTGCCATGGACACACAAAGAAAGACGAATACACAAACATCCAGACCCAGAACAGGTATTTATATTCATCATTTAGATTAGTCTGGCCGGGAATCGAACCCGGAATCTACTGCGTGTTATACCGGTATGGTGACCGCTCCGCCAAGCGGTTCGTGAAAAAGTCGTCGTGCGATCATTGAATTCGGTATTAAAGGTTATTAAATCAATTTCTATACAACGCCTCTGTTTGCAACAAAGTAAAGTTTATTTTTCCTATAATTTTTATTAATTGGTTTTAAATTGTTTTCAAAACTATTGCATCTCAAACTACTGTGACCTACAAGCTTCATAACATCTTTCAGTACTTAAACTAAAAGCCTATAACGCCACAAATGTTGATCCTAGGTATTACGTAGGCTCACTAACGACTGCAGGTTTTAAAGAATGCGCCCATGGAACGCGCTGCGCCCAAAACCACCGTCTCTATGTAACATTATTCCTACAGTACAGATTCTTCTTGAGTGACTGTTCTCGTACCTACTTCTAATATTCTCATGCTCGTTTGCTACTCTAATAAATAACAAAAAATGTATGTATGAATATTGCAATGTTAGAATAATATGTTTACGACATGGTGTTAAGCTGTAAAAAGGTGGTAGAAGGATGATAGAAATGTATTTTTTTATATGATGATGTAGCAAACGAACATACAGTCCACCTGATGGGAAGTGGCCACTGCCGCCCATGGACATTTGTAATTCACTTTAGATAAGACTAGACTACGTGGGGTCGACCACAGATGCCTTGATACCCCTGAGGATTAACTACCTACCCGTAAGTTGGAATGACTCGGATAACCTTTACCACACCCTTCAAGCTAAAAGATGGCATCGCTTGTGGTTATTAGGTAGAAATAGGAATGACATTGGTGCCACCGGAGACGAAATACAAAGGGTTCTAGAACTTTAAAAAAATCTACTGGTAGGGATCCTTTTTTGTAATGCCGTCTTTTTTTATTATCCAGGAGAAGCAAATGAGCACGCAGTGCACTCGACAGTAACAAGACGGCTTTAGACGTGTTTCTATCCCCGAGCCCTTTTTTAACATCATGTTGATTAGTGCATCGTACCGCGAGTCGATATGGTCACTGCGATTAAAATCATCCCGATATGTCTATGTAATTTCGCTTGTGATCTTGTATACTACGACACTACACAACACGAGAGGACAAGTTGGAACATGACGTATAATTGTATCTCCCTTACTAATAACAACTTTCATTACGTATCAAAAACAAACTGCGATTCATTAATCTCACCATTTTTCTATAAACAAAAGCGCGCGAAAATAAATCCTCCAACTGTCTGTATGACAGTTAGGGATGAGACGTGTATTTATTAGTGATGTGTCTAACACTACACTTTTTAAAGAAAATAACAGTACTTAAAATTGTTGTTATGGTGAAATAGATGTGGAATTAGAGCTTCTGGAGTCGAATCATGATGTAGATTACCATCTTCAAATCGTCGTCCTATTTCCTATTAACGCCTTTCAGACACAATCGTTACGGTGGTTTATTTAAATCATTTGACATTGTAACTACAAGCAAACATAACCAAAGTTTACTTAGCCGTTCGTTTGTCTATTGCACAGAAAATATCCTAAATATTTGAGTAACACTATTACGCTGACATTTGCATATAGTAGCAAAACTGGTTACAAATACTACGTTAGTTATGTTGGCCTCGTGACATGGATTAATTATGTCATTTTTCAATAATCGTGTATTAACTATGTATACTTTGAGTATAATTAAATAAAGTAATTGCGGTGCCTTGAATTTTAATGCCATACTCGGTATCTAACTAAACAAGCAGTTTACTAAAGATAAAATTTAATTTAAATTTAAAATGAGGTTGCAAGTTCTACACATAGCTATGAAGGCCATGGAGTCGATTCTTAGATCAATTTATCAGTCTATGTTTTAGTCTATCTATTCAATTACAATAGTTCTAAGACTAATATTTTACATATTTTAGATGCCAAGAAGAAAAAATACTTTTTTTTTAATTGTGAAAAATTGAAATGAGCTATTATTTTGTAATACTTTCTAGACAACGCCACACCTCAATTTACTAAAGCCCGGCTATTTATAAATCACATCGTATACCAATTTCCGAATTGGAAAAGTGTCGGCGATGGACCCTATTCAGTTTAAGAGGGTAAATTGCTATCAGCTATGGATAACTGATGGTTCGAGCTCCTTCCGACAGGCTAATGCGTCTATTAGCCGAGCCATTCATTCTCGGCTATATTTTAGTCGCTATCAGCCACGCGCTTCCGTCTGCATTATACTGGAGTATCGATACAAGTCCTATTTATTGGTTACGCACAAGGAGGGTAATATTTTAAACGTCAGCTGAAAGTCTATTTATGACCTATTAAGTTACTCACAGAGCAATATTTTACTGAATAGTCGTAATTTGCGTTATCTAACAGCAGTTTTTAAAACTTATCTGAAGCGTTCGAACTTAGTCCTCAGGTAACAACGCATCAACAGCTGACCTTACGTAGGTCTTTAATTTTATCTGGAGTTGAACACGACCAGCAGTGGCGACTTACCATAAGTTGGACTGGAAGCACGTCTGTTATTTCTATCATTTTACGACCAGGTGTTACTATGAACCCTAACTTACTGTCGTCATTAACAGATATAAAATTGATTGAGAGTCATAGGCTATAAATAAAGTTGGAACGTCATGTGTTTAACACGACTTACAGCATGTTACCGTAATGCTAATGTAATACATAATACTCTTTGTCGATTTGTAATTGTGTCTATATTTTAATGAAGATGTATGTTAATTTGTTAAAAAATGCGACAGTACATCAGTCATCCTCAGACGCGTTGCTACCCTTAGGACCAAGTTGGGATACCTCAATTAAGTATGTCTCCTTTACGTCCTTCAAACCAGAATAAAGCAGCGCTTAACACTGTAGTTAATAGCCAGAAGAGGCGGTGATCCTCCATCCACCTTCAAAATTTAAATGAAGATTTATTACGTTATAGGTACGTACCTACATATACACACACGTAATTATTGATGAATTTAAACATTTATGATTATTATTTGTTATTTAAAGTTAAAATATATTTAAGGTAAAATGAAAATCCAACTAGAAGGCGGGTAGCGAAATTGATTTAACATTCAATAAAATAAGAGTTCATTCGTTGACTACAAAATTAAATCTCGATGAAAATCACACAGGTCTCATGAATAAAAGATGAGTTCAAGGAAAGGGATACACGCAGATGAGACCGCAATTTAGCTCCTGGATCCGTAAATGAATAATTTTGTTCACTATTTTAATAAAACAACCCCTTTGAATATTTTTTTTACTATCTATAAATATCAATGTTTTTACTGATCGATATGCTTACCCGTTACTGGGAATTTTATTTCTGTTTTATAGGCTTTTATATCTACAAATTTTTGTATCGTCTTCATCATCAACCCATTACTGTCTCACTGCTGGGCACGGGTCTCCTCTCAGAGTGAGAGGGATTAGGCCATAGACTACTACGCTAGCCAAGTGCGAATTGGTAGACTTTACACACTTATTGAGAACTTATTTTTTTAAAGAACTCTCAATTGTTTCGGTGTGCTCACGATGTTTTCCTTTACCGTTATAGCAAGTGATCATTAATTTGTAATACGCACATCATTTCGAAAAATCAGAGGTGGGTGCCTGGGGTTTGAACCTCGGATCCCTCGACTGGAAAGCCGTGATTCAACCACTAGACTATAACTGATGTTATTGCTATACTGCTATTTTTTTTATATAATACTAAAATTACATTTTCTTTACTTGTTGTAGAATAGTTGTTTGCTTAAGTGGTTTGTCAATTATCATAATGAGTTGAACTTTTTAATTGAATATCTGTTTAGATTTATGATACCTGTATTTAAAGTCATCATGAAACTTCGTGGCCGCGTCTAAATATTACTATTACCGTAACTACCAATTGTTTCAGCGTTAGAGGATCTTGCAAAGGTATTGTTAATGATGTCATTAATATAACGTCAGTAAGAACTTAAACTATTAGAATCTATGGTAATTAATACACATTATCTACCTACTGCATAAAAACATTTAAATTTTACTACTACTGTAAGTACTAACTGTTAATATTAGTTCATCTCACACTCTTTTTAAAAAGATGAAAAAGCAAACGAGTATGCGGTCCATCTCATGGTAAGTGTCCATTGCCGCTTATAAACGTTTATAACTGACCCCAGATAAGATTAGAGTCTTACCTGAAGTTGACCACAGATACGCTGCTATTCTTGAGGATTAAGGTGGACCATCTGGGGTATATGATTTTAGGCTAATATTATCGCGGAATTGGCACATTTTGTTATGTAACGGGTACTCACGATACGAAATATCGACAACTAAGAAATCAAAATTTCGTATCGTATGTACCCGTCACATAACAAAATCCATATGGGTTATGTGTGTCTTCCTTACGTCATCTTTTAAACTAGAATACAGCTGTGCATAAAACTTATTGTTATTAGGTAGAAATTGATGCGACGGTTCTGCTACCATAATTAAACTAAGATGTTCTACCACATTAAAACTTACTATTACTTATAGTATTACTCTCGCATCAGTAAAAATACTTAGCCTATTAATACCTATAGCAATGTTTCATGTCGATAGTCAACATTTTTGTGGTTTTGCGGTTTAGTGGCGATAATTACACAAGATATTTATATCTACGGTACGCATGTGTCTCAGTATTATTGAATCTGGAATATGTGAGATGACCATTACGTAATCAGTGTTTACGTACTCCACTGCGTCGAGATCTGCTTGGAATTTTAATACGTCCAAGGTTCGCCCTGATGTAACTGAGGTTGCTTTTGATGCTACGCACATTTTATTCATGTAATTCACGTCGCACTAGATGGAATTAGAATTTTATTATTTTAATAATAATATCTGAATATAATAGTAAGTGTTTTTTTATATGATGGAGTAGCAAACGAACATGCAGTCCACCTGATGGTAAGTGGCAACTGCCGCCCATAGACATCTGTTCCACCCCAAATAAGACCAAAATCCCAACTGAAGTCGACCACAGATGCGTTACTACACCTGAGGACTAAGTTGGAATGCCTCGTTAAGTTTATCTCCCTTACCACACTTCAAACCAGACGACAGCAGCGCTTAACACTGCTGTTATTAAGCAGAAATGAGTGTGGCGGTAATGCCGCCGGAGTCGAACTACAAAGGGTTCTACCGCCTTTTTGTCTAGTATTCGTTACTATATTAAATGTAAAAAAGCATAAAAAATTTACACAAAAACTTTCCTAGGAAAATGCTTTCAAATAATGAAATCAATATCCAAATCAGACCAGTAGTTATTGAAAAAATCGCGAATATAATTCTTCGCTCTGCTTATTTTGGATGACATGGGGGGTAGGGGAGTCTAGATGATGATAATGTCATCGGTTAATTACTTTTTACACGAATGGACTGAAGATTGTTAATTTGAATTTAATATGTGTACCAAAAATTTAAAATAAGTTTGTTATGTTAGTAAGATTATAATATTTTTGTCCCTTACTTTATGTTGAATATCATATCAGTAAAATCTAATCTCTATTCTAAATCTATTTTCTTATTTTTTTAATTATAATTATAATATTTAAAAAAACAATACATAATTGAAAAATGTTTACGTAAGCATAGGCGAAAGGGGTAAGAGCTTTGCTTACTTTTGCTGACAAGGGGGATGGGGGAGTAAAGAATTGTAATAAATCTGCTTACGTAATACTTGAATGGCCCCTAGGTACTTGATTATTGTATTTGATGTTGACATTTTTTTTTTGATAATGGTAATATTGTAATATTTATCTATTTCCTAAAAATTTGCCCACCTAGTATGGTAGAGCATAAGGACCTAATAATCATTTCAAGATCTTTGTAATCTTACTATGTTCCTGCAAATAAATGATTTGATATAGGTGTATAATGATTAATTATGGTTACTTACCACCTACTGTTGTTGGTATACATTTTCTAACTCTGAATACAGCCGTGCACCACATATCAATATCGGTTTTCTGATGTAAGTCCACCCAATAGTCGGATGGTTCCAACTGATAGAACTTTTTGGGCTTTGGTTTTGCACATACTACTAATAATACTGATATTAAAATATCATCATCGGCAGAATATTTACCTGAAAAAACACAACATCAGATTTGATAGTAGCAATGTAGACAAAATTGTCAATAGTCAAGAGTATGGTCAATGACGACTCATTTTCATCACGACGGCGAAGCAGCTACCAGACTGACTCGCAGTGGGTGCCAGGTTGGATCGCCGGCAGATGAATACCTAAATGATAAATTTGGATTTCTGTTCCAGGTCTAGGTATTTGTGTACTTGTCCTTGTGTTCATGACACCCACGACACGGAATCCTAGTGTGGGGTCGTGAGTGTAGAAAGCGTCTTTTAATGTAATATTTTGTAATTCAGCAACACTTAACACTGTTGTTGATAGGCAGAAACAGGTGTAGAAGTGTTGTCATTGAAGTCAAACCACAAAGTGATCTACCACCTTCATTTCAACTTTATACCTATGCCATGAGTTTGTTACGTTTAGTGACTCAGTCGTCATTAACGAGTTAGCCCATACTTCTTGCAAAATATTTAATTCCAATATGTTCCGTAGCGGCGCTGCGACTAGAAATGTATGGCCCAACTTGTTAACGACAATCGAGTTGCTAAATGTAAAACACTTATGATAACGGTACTGCACTTGAAATGTAACGATTATCTTAGAGACAATAAGTTTTAAAGAAGATAATAAATTCATAAAGAAAATAAATTATAAACCTACTTTGTTCACACAGTTTCTCATACACTCTCATAACTTGTTCCATTTGTCTGGACGTGTACCCTTCAAGACGTACTTCTGGGTCCTGGGTGTTAACAGGGCAGACCAGTTCCCCTATTAAATCACCCTCTGAACTTGGGCTTCCAAATAGTGCAAAGGCAATGTTCTGAACCAGATACTTTCTATTATTTCTGTCGTACCTGAAAAAAGTAAGAAGACAATTTGTATTTTCATTGGTGCATATCTCCTAAATTGAGTCTTGGTTACATTATTTAATGATTTGATGCATGTGGCTACAGATTCCGATTACCAGAGGATGTTAAATAAAATAATTGCAACATTATGATTTTGTATAGTGATACAAATTATTGTATTTCAAATTAATATTTTGCCTAATAACAGCAGTGTTAAGCGCTGCTGTCTTCTTGTTTGAAGGGTTTGGTAAGGGAGATAAACTTAACGAGGCATTCCAAGATAGTCCTGAGGGGTAGCAACGCATCTGTGATCAAGTTCAGTTGGGATTCAGGTCTCATCTGGGGTAGATTACAGTGTCTATGGGCGGCAGATACCACTTACCATCAAGTGGACTACAAGCTTGTTTGCTACTCCATGAAATAAAAAACAAAAGTTTTATGTAGCTTTGGACGGTGTGATAAAGTAGACTAATATGAGGACTTCCTATGTAGGTTTCAGGTTGGCAACACATAGACAGGGAAGATTTCTTCCTTATTAATATATTTAACATTGAAGTGGCAAATGAACATCCACCTAATAGTAAGTGGCTACTGCATGGACTTCTGTAATCAACCCCAGATAAGATTATAGTATGTCTTATCACACTCATAAAACCAGAATACAGCAGCACCATTATTATTAGGCAGAAATAGGTGTGGCGGTGGCCTCCAGACTACAACGCCAATGGATTCTACTACTTTCAAACCCCATTACTTTTTACCTATTTAGTTTTGAGTTTTTTATAAATATGTGCACTAATGAGCACTTAATATCAGGTACACACACAATGAATGCATAAAATTAAGAAATAAAACAATGGTATAGAAGTATTACATTAGAATTAATATACATAATAAGACTGTATTTTGCGCACCAATTAGGCAGCGCATACAGGATGATATTACGATTAAAACCTGTATTTAAAGAACGAATATTTAGAAAATAAACCACTAATTGTCATGCGCTGAAAAATATGTCTTTCTAATTACGTAAATGCTCATAATGTAGTTCTATTAGCATTAAACACTGAGTAGAGTTAGGTTTAAAGAATTTTTATTCTCAAATAAGACAAATACGCCACTTCTGTGAGAACAGAGATTTATATTAAATTAATTTAAGGTATCATTAAATCACACAGTATTATCAGATACCCATTCAACCCTTTCATATTTAGGTGTTTCATCTTTTATTATATACACAGCTAATTTGCTCTTGAAAGCGTTGAATGGGTGAACATTTTTAACATATATCGCTATAAACAGGATGTTTAGTAAATCACTTACTTGACCCAATCACAATCTGGAAGATTCTCGTAATATTCTTGTTGTATTTGAACCGGTGACATGATTTGTGACACGCACGGTTCAGCAGCATCACCATTCGCAAGAACATCGTTTTCTTCACCCGCCATGGTTCGGTACTTATTATTTTAAATGCGCACAAAAATATTACATATATGGAACTTATTAATTTCTATTATTGTTGCACAGATTTAACGATTGTGAACAACACTTTAAAGGCTGATATATGGTAGTTTTATGGAATTAATTTCTCACAAAGCAAAGCAACAAGTACAAGCAAATTATTTGTACATAAACGTGTTAAACTGAAGAATGAGACGGAATATTTTTAACGCAACTTATTTAACTAAAGCTACACTTATGTCATTGTCAATATCATGAGTAATATGACATTGGGGATGTAAAAAATAATCGATTATTTATCGACGGCAATCGATTATTACTCACGTAATTTTTGAACTACGTCTAATATATTTTTCCTCTATTAATAGTATTTATTTACTTTTGGAATAATGAAATAGGTGTTATCGAAAGAAGCTATTCATTTTATAATTTTAGTCTTCAAAAACATTGCTTTGCCTAAGTTTTATAGCCAGAGTTTTAGTGTATTATTAGCAAAACATTGATTTATGTTATTATATTTACGAAAAAAATCTGTATCTGTTATTGTTCTATTCGATGTCGACAAACCTACGTCTTACCTAATTTTGAATGAATGTTATTGTTATTTTAGTCCGTTTGAAAAAACAGATCGAAGAATATTTTTAGCGGGGTGTAAAATTCCATACCATGCTGATGTAACATAATACCATAGTTTATTACTATGATTATTAAAAAAGCCGTATAACTCCGTACGAGCAAACATAAGTCCACACAGACCCACAGTTTCAAAGGTGGTAGCACCCTATGTGGTGCAACTCCGGCGGTAACACCACCACAC
>DWRA01004864.1:0-10418 GCA_018250295.1 Spathilepia clonius
GGTTCGAGCTCCCACTCTTGCCGCCCGCAACCCCGGAAGTCCCCTTTTAGTCGCCTCTTACGACAGGCAGGGGATACAGTAGCCCTATTCTCCTCCCGGAACTACAGGGACCTATGGTATACCCCTAGTTGTGCAGTAAGTCATAAAACAGGATCTTGCAGCCATGTGCAATAAGCGTGTAGGTTTTAACACGTATAAATTACAAACCGCCGGTGAGATCTTCTGACAACGACAACGTTTAACGACTGCTAATAGCCAAGGCTGCTGACCGTGCTTTCCGAAACACGAAAGCGCGCATGTTTACTTACTAGCGGTCGCCCATCCGACTCCTGACTGCGCCACACATTACGTTTTTTTATACATATTGTATATATTATGGAACTAGCAAACGAAATGCAGTCCACGTGGTGGCTTTAATGTTATGGATTTTCGATATATATTTGAAGGTGGTAGACCCTTTCGCGCTATGCCATCACAAACCAAACACAACCGCCACGCCTACTTTGCCTAATGACGTCAGTGTCGCGTAACACGCTTGCTGCATTCTGGTTTGAAGGGTGTGGTACGTGAAACATTCTTACCCGAGACGTTCTAACTTTGTCATCAGAGATAGCAACACATCTGTAGACAACCTCAGGTATGTCACTAATCTTATTATATTATCTGGGGTCTATTAAACATGTCCTAGTGCGGCAGTTGCCACTTATCATCGGATATAGGTACTGCATGCTCGTTTACTACTTCTAAAGTATATAAAAAAAACGCAAGCCGCGACGTTTGACATAAAATATTGCAAATAATAAATGCATATAGCTTATACTATTTAGGTTCAACCATATTCGAATTGAAAAAATCCATTATTTACAAATTGAAAGCTACCTGCCATCATTAGCTACCTGCTTTTTCATATAATTATTTAATCTCTCAACCTGCCGTTGTACAGAGGGGGATCGAATGTATTGATGCGTGGTAATCAACTAATAACAAACCTTTGAGCAACGCCTTCTATTAGCGATATTGGTTTACTGTTCATGCAGTTCTCCCTACAGAGAGGAATTCAATGTTCCAATGGACATTGGAAAAAATATTTCGTTTTACATTCCCAATCAATTAATGCATATTATTTTTGAATAGGTGAGGCAAATAATGAACAAATTAATCGTCTTTGAAGACTTTATCGGTTATAAGTTATCAACCTATTACTGTTACAATACTAGTCACAGGCCTCTTGTTAGAATAAAAGGGGTTTAGGCCATTGTCCACCAGGGTGGCCAAGTACGGATTGGTAAATTTCACACGCTTATAAAAATCCCACATAACCTGGTGTCGCTCCCACGACACCGGCTACCTTTCGAAGGTTCCCTCTACAAAATAAAAAATAAGGTTTTTTTGTTGAGAACAAGTATGTTAGTGTTACTGCATTTTTGACGACCATAAGTATATGAAGCATGTTGGCTGGCCATATGTTTTACATTCTGACGACGCTAGTGACAATAGTACGTTACAACAGTGTAGTAAAAGTAATGTATTGGCTGTACCATATTTTTCATATTTTAAAAACTTAACTGAACAGTTGGACAAACGAGAAGAACGGTAATTACTATTACTGTTCAGTTCACCAATTCAATTGCAGCTATTCGGCGTCTGTGGACTGAAGGTTTAATAAAAAAGTGTAGTCAAAGTAGTAGTAATAATAGTAAAGTAGTAAAATGTAGTGTTGGTAGTTGTTTTGTTCTCGCTTTTCCCTTTTAAGCTAAATAATTTTAAAACACTTGGATTCATTGATTATTAAACGTTTTTTAGCTTTTGCCATAAAATAGTAACACACATTCCGAGTTAATCATTTGATTAGATATCAATGTATAACTAGTTTGATAATTATTTTTCAAGCCAATAAAACTTAATTTTATTGCTTTAAACATTTTAACTTTTTATTAACGAAAACCAAACAACTTTAAATCGAAAATAAAAATTTTACAATATGAGCAAATGACAAACGAATTTTAGTACCTTTTTATGTCATATTTATTTTTAATGCCACTTATTGAGGGACATTTGGGCAGTCCAGATGTAGCTAATAATAATTTGATGGTAGGTAGTCACGTCACGGTAGTGGAAATCCGTCCCGCAGTTTAGAAGATATAAATATAGTATAAATCGGTAATCTTGTGTTATTAACTCTGTATCCAGTATCCATTTAGTTAAATGTTTAGTTTATGCACTCTTTAGTAGTTTAGTATTTAGTTAAATGAATAAGAAGGCAGTGGTTTGAAGTCATGACATAATTATGTTCTGCTGCCATTTACATTACGATGCTACGATAACACTCAGTTCATCTGTCAAGCTCAAACGTAGTCAAAACTTGAAACGTGTCTCTATCAACATACCCGAACACCTGATCCCCGATCGCGAACACTAATAGTACGCATGCTCTGCCAACAAAACCTTTTTAGGGTTACGTAGCCAAATGTCAACCATTATAGATTCGACTTGTCTGTCCGTCTGCCCTTCTGTCCGTCTGTCCGTATGTCATAGCCACTTTATTCTGAAACTATTAAGATTACAGAGTTGAAACTTGGTAAGTTTATTCTGTAAACCAGTTCCCGAATTATGTGCAAAAATAAAAAATATTTTAAATTTAGGGGGCTCCCTATATATAGAACTGAAACTCAAAAAAAACATTTCGTCTTACCTACGCATGTGGGGTGTCTATACTGATATAGGTAATCTTCATAAATTACATTGAGGTTTCTAAAACAATTTTTTCTCAAACTCGATTGTTTGAGAGATAAGCCTTTTCAAAACGGTAAAATGTGTCTCCCCCCTTAACTTTTAAACTTAGAAAGTGAAAAATCTAGATAAAACATGTTGTGCATGTCAAGGAATAGTTTCGAAGGAAATTGGTTCGAACAAGATACGGTTGTCAATTTTTGAGATACATCACGTTTTCAAAAACCGAATGACATAACTTTGTAATTCATACAAACACTACGAAAAACAAACATATGTTAGTAGTTGAAAACTGTTCAACTTTATTTACTACTTTTACAATTTTGTGGGGAATGGTAAATTTTTTGTTATTTGATGGTAAAATATATCACTGTTTTTCCCGCTTTACACCACAGATACCTGTGTATTGAAGTTATAAAATTATATAAATATAATAAATTTATTTTCAAAGCCACACTGCTTTGGAGACTTCATTACTTATTATTGGTGCTTAAAGAATCACGACGGGCATAGATAGTATATCATACCGTAGATAGCATTATTTTCAATATCTGCTGTGGCTCAATAATTTCTTTGACTGGATAATTCTGCAATACGAGCCCAACCCATTAAATCTCTCGAATCGTGAAAGCGAGTTAGCTTCTCAATATACAGATTCGTATAAACAAAGAACACATAAAGCTTCGAAATGGCATTAAAACGTGGCAAGAATGCCAGTCTACGTATTTTTAACAAAAAATATTAAAGAATCGTTTGATTCTTTTATAGAAAAAATAGTTAAATTGTGAATACACTTTTGACAATGATTTACACTTCTGTATAGTAGTTCTGTACAGAAACGTAACTTTTCTAACTAATATTTTTCGATTATTTATTTATGATATATGTTACTAAAAAGTCGGTACTGTTAGTTTTAGAACCACGAAATTGTGTACAAGATGTTTTTTAAAAAACGTATGTAGATGAACACAAAGAAAAAAATTCTTAAACAGTCTAACGGCCATGTCTAACTTTATTATTTATTCTACGAATATAAAGTTAGATGCAAACAGCAAATCCTCTGGTTTTCCCTTGAAACGTTCATTTGCATCGGACGAACTTTTTTCACGGTAACTTAAACTTTAAATAAAAATAAAACTAGCTAGAATAAAGCGCATACGTCTAGGTAATTTACACGTAACGCCACTGATAATGATCGTTTCTTAAGTTAAATATTAAAAACGTTGAAAGTTTAAAAAGCGTTTGATGTCGTACTTACCACTTCAATGAAATTGATAAATTGTATTAAAATTCGCGTTATACTCGATACCACTAACATTCAGTGAGCTCAATGATTCAAAGCATAAAAGAAAACCATATTTTGTTTACTCCTGTTTACACTAGTACCACCAATTTGCTAGTTACAAAATATCTATGCCAATATTTACGTGTATCATATAATGCTTATGCTTAGCACAATCAAGTAGTTCAATAGGCGCATTATAATTCCAATTAATTACATATTAATATTAACTTTGCAATGTATACTTTCTCAGCTCGCAAGTGTACACTCGTGGTCCTCAGAGGCGCTTTATCTATCACTGGCAGTCGCCGCTAATCTCAGGAGAACGCGATGAATGGTCCAGATCGATGCCGATGACTATATGGATCGTATATTGATGTACATATACTTTATAGAAGCCTTATTGAAGATAAAACACTTTGCCTCAACTAAGAATTTACCGCGGGAAATATTTTTACAGCTGTTTCGATTTAAAGACAAACTATTTTAGATTGGTAAAAGCCTAAGATAAATTGTTAAAGCCGAAGATAATCTTAAATAGATGTAACATTTTAAAGATAGAATCCTAAGTCTAGAAAACCTTCACATAAAAGTCATCAATCCGTGTCAATTAATCTCAACAAATGGTAACATAAAAGAAACACCAACAGTCTCGGCACCGCTTCTCGTAAAACAGTGCAGAGAAGAATAATTTAAACCTATTCCCGCTACGTATACATTTAATATTGTTGCTGAAAGCGAGCAATCGTCAGGAAGGGAATATCACGTGACTGAGTAAAGAACCGGTGCAACCGCCGACGGCCACCGTGTAGCGATTTCAGTTAGAGAATCAAATTAATGAAATCCAATATGTTTTGTATAAATTAGTGAACACAATTTCCCAAGATGTCACTGCCTATCTTCAATATTGAAAATTGAGTTTTATCCTGTAAGTAGGTTATTAATACTCAACCACGATACTAAAGTGAAAACTTGCTGAGTATATTGAAAAGGTGAATCTATCCGGCTGTCTCAGTGCGTTACTTTCGAGACTTGGCGTACTTGGTCTGCAGACGCAGTGTAGCCACCTAAGGAGTTATTAAGTTTACATATATTATACTAGAAGCGCCCTGCGGTTTCATCCACGCTAAAAAGATATAGGAGCTAAGGCGATATAATCTTTTTATTCTTTAAACATTAATGAATTTTAACAAAATATTAAGCTGAAATAGATGTCTCAGTATTTATAATCATTAAACCAATAAATAAATTTAATTTTCAAAGTGTTTTCTTAAAAATTGACGAAGTTAATTTTCCAAAAACACTGATTTGATCTCATCATTTGTAACCGTTAAAGCAAATACAAAATTTTTAGTGTTTTCTTTAAAATTGACGGAATTTCCTACAAACATCCATCGCCTATTTAACGCCCTTAGGGGTGTAATATGAAAAAAAAAACCGTCTTAGTAGGTGCCTGCGCAGTATAAGCAACTCGCTGTCTAAATTTCATGTTTCTAGCTTCAGCAGTTTAGACTCTGCGATGATGAGTCAGTCAGTCAGCCAGGACAAGCAATTTTATATAATAGATTGAAATAAAATATTTCCCTGAAAGTAGAATGCCTAGACATTTTCCAGTGAAACATTTAAAAGGGAACCTCCATTTATTCAGGCAGTTTTCAAAAAAAGGATAAAAGTGAGAAACGGATGCTCTATTGGCGTTAACACGTACACCCTTCCAGACATTGTAAATAGTTCTACAACCTAAAACACACTAAGAATAAAATCAATTTTTACAAAAGTCTCGCTTTATGCCGTTTCTCGCTTACCCATCCGTACTGGCACAAGTCACAACTCAGCGGCACTCACCTTACTTAAATAGTTGCCATAAAATTTTCGCCAATATATATACGACGAGTCGAGCAGCTCATTTATGCGAAGCGTCCTCGCATAATATCTCGGTAAAATGTGTGTTTTATGAGCATAGCCCCTCCACCGAACCCTACACAGAGGTGGATAATAAACGTGTTTGTATTAATGGAAAGCTATAGTGACAAATGATGAAGTAAAGTTGAATTAAACTGTTGCAGGTACGATGGACATTTTGGATTGGATATAGTATATTAGTATCTTCTTTACTTTGTTTTTTTTATGAGTCTTTAAATCTTTAGCAGCAAACGCCATAACGTCGGTAACAAAGCCAAAAGGATCCAAAACCTGCCGTAGGCTGTAGATGCCTAGCTGTATTTCAGGAATCCAATATATTTCAGAAATTACCTTATTTTAAACGCGACCGCAGTCTAAGAGAATAAGCGAACTGGTCACTACTTGTACATGACAGAAACAGGAAGTGGTACTCGTGCAGATTAACCATAAGAGCCTTTGTTACATTTAACTAACTTTTAGGTAAAAAGAAAAGGCTTGATGTATGCACAATTACGTCTTTCGAGCTAACTATAGAAACAATTCGACCAATTCTTAAGGAACTTATCAATAACTAATGAATTTTATATTGACCATAGGAAAATACTTTGTACTTCTGAAAACAAAATTAATAACTGTACCACGAAGTACCGTGTAGGTATAAATCCACGAGCTACTTTTATCGAAAATATTAACTCACAAGTATATCGGTGACGAGCGTGGATCAAGCGCAGCGTTCCGAATTTCCGACCAATTACCTGGCACTCGTTTGCAGCATAACGGGTACCTACTCCAAATAAAGTTCTCGTTCGTACTAGAACACTTCGAAATTTGATCTTCTATACATAAATAAATCTAGCTATTTTTTGTGCTATTATCTGCGTTACCTTCACGTATATCTTTATTGTATTGTAAACGTGTGGTTAGCGTCCACAACGATGCTCCAAGAAACATTTTATCAGAAAACTATTAAATTATGTTTATAAAGTTAAAAAAAGATGTTAGTTGCATTCATTAAGTAGTTCACAAATTTATTGTTAGTTATCTTTTATTTGAACCCGACCACATCGTACCTACCTCCAAGCAATAACATTACTATATGTATATGATAGATACTTATAAATGCTGAAGTATTGTTTAGTTCAGTATAATTATCCATTATTAACTTGCTTGGTACTCGGTATTAATACGTTTTTTTTATTATTTTGACGTTTTTATACAAAATATTAATGAATTATGTTGATTCCCCTTTCCTGCTTAGTAACATTGTTTTGAGATCCCCCGAATCTAGTCTCGTTGTAGAAATCTGTTTTATGTACCAATGGTTAAAAAATAATTAAAAGTAATACTTTTCTACATCGTTCTACAATTTTTTATAACATACATATATCTTGAAATAAACTCTTAGGAATTGTATTGTGTACAATTTTCTTATTTTCATTCAATATTTTTTATTTTGTTATAGCTACTTGTTCTTCTTACAACCTACACCTACACCTAATGCTTTAAAATATACATCTTCTTTTTAAAAATATATATTACATATTAGTGGAAACTTCGCAAATTTTTGTTATTATTGTGTATCAATTATTATATAATACATATCGAATATTGTATGTTTCCCAAAGAAAAATAAAATGAATATATCAATGAGGCATTCCAAGTTAGTCCTCAAGACTACCGACGCACCGAACTCGATATCTGGTAGGATTGTCACATTTAGATTTACAAATCCCGAGTGACATTGACCACTTACAGTCGATGGAACTACTTGCTCGTTCATTACTCCAAATTTAGGAATGAGTGAGATTCTGACGAAATAGATTTATGTTCTTAAATGGTAGGTATCCTGGTATGGGAGGTCACAAAGCAGTGCGAGAGGGCACTTGACGTGTTGCGACTGAGCCCGCAGACGACGCGTGCCAGACGCAAATTTACGTGTTTATATTCACTTCACGTCCAAGTACTACAGAGCCCACATTTTTATACTAACTCATTCACGAAACGAGTGACAGCAAATTACGTGTAAAATGGCCAGAAACACGTCATTCGCAAATTAATTTTAATTCATGATGAGCCTTAAATACCGTTTTTAAATAAATTCGTTACGATACCAAAGGCATCTGTATTCTGACATTGATGATAGATACTTTACTACCAATTAGGAGAAATACATTTTAAGGTAATGAAACCCTTCGACTCCAGAGGCAATGCAGTGTTAAGGGTATTAAGGGTTGCCGTATTCTGGTTTGAAAATAGTGCTAAGGAACACATACTTTACAGAGACGTTCCAACGTAGTACTCATCAGTGCTGCCAACTTAGTGGTTTTACCACTAAAACTGGTGGTTTAATAAAACTTAGTTGCGATTACTGAAAGTACAATTTCTCTGCTACTAACCGGCTTAATATGATTTATATTTAGAAATATATTTATTCTACTTATATTTTTAGGCGTATTTACATTTACAATATAGGCTCATTCATAATGTACACTCATTCAGAATGACATCATATGCGAGTTTCATTTTAAACCACCACATAGTGTTACGAAATTATTTTGAAATGCTCAATCCAGTGATGCTAACTTCGGAAGAGTCTTTTTAAATTTAGGGGAAAAATACATTAATGAACTTAAAGTTTTATAAGATAAAACTTTAAACTTTTTCATTAACTACACGGCACTTCCCAAATCAATTAACAAAAATTATAGAAAATAATTAAAACCGATCCATTAATTTTACCTTTAATAGAAGATGTTGCATGCATTAATTTTCAGAAGACAGCTGGATATTTCACTTTTTATAATTTTATTTTTAAAATTAGACAATTAAACTAAGTAAGTAAATCTACTTAGATTAATCAACCTAGTTCTTATTAAATGAATTTATAAATTTAATGATTTTTCAAAATATAAATAAAATGACAAAAAAACAAAAACGTTGGCGTTAAATATTTGCAGCAACATACCAATAAATGGGGCCTAAGGGAAGAATCTAATACTATTTGTGGTAGATTATAAATATAGACGGCAGTTGCTCTTATTATCACGTGACCTGCACCGTGACCGCTCGTCGGCTTCCTTTATAATACAAAAAAAAAACAATAATCTGTAATCTGCAAAAAGCAATAAAATGCAATAATCTGTATGTCTGTACCCATTGCAAGCTATAAAATAGCACCTCAAACACTGCTGCTAAAAGATAAAAGATATAGTTATAATGAAAAACTTAGACAACAAAACACCGGTTACAGCTATATATATGGACATAACAAAAGCATTTACCATGTAGATCAAAATATATTATTAAGTAAAATGTACGATTGGGGTATTAGGAGAAATGTTTATAATCTACAATACTTGCGTCATACTTAAAAGGAAGAAAACAAATGACTGAAATCAGTAAGATATGTATGGAAACAAAGACTATAAAATATTATTATTCAGATTGTAAGGAAGTGACATGCGGTGACAAGGGGATGTATTAGCCCGTTTACTATTCTTGCTATACATCAATGACTTACCAAATACAACTAAACATCAAATGACTTTATTTTCTGATGACAGTACAGTGATTTTTACTGGAAATAATTACAAAGATTTAGAAACTGACATAAATGACACCGAAAAAAATATAATACAATGGTTCAATACTCATAATTTGCACGAAAATCTACGAAAATATAAAAAAAATTACCTAAAAAGGACGAATGCAAACTACAACAAATCTTAATATTAATTACTTAGGGAATTCAATAGATAACATTGATACAATAAAATTGTTAGGATTATATATAGACAAAGAAATAAATTGGAGGGCATACATCGATCATATATGTCAATCATTAAGTAAGTCATCATTTGTACTTCGTAAATTAAGAAAACTTGTACACCAGAATGTAGTCTTGACCGCATATCACGGATACGCTGTGTCAAAGCTTAGGTATGGAATTATATTCTGGGGTAATTCTATTAACAAAGAAATGGTAATGAAAGCACAAAAAAGATGAATCCGGGCTATCTCTAATTTAAAACAAACAGACTCATATAGTAGACCATATTCCAAAACATTAAATATACTGACTGTGCCCTGTCTATACATTTTTGAGTGTGCTACATTCGTAAAACGCAACCCAAGGCTTTTCAGACCCTGCACACGAGCGCGATTAAATGGCAAATTAAAAGCTGTGCCAGGTAAAACACATGTACTGAAGCAAAGTTTTTTCTGTGGAGCATACATACTATATTTAATAAATTACCTAAGGCAATAGGCATCATCGAGAATATCCATGTTTTTAAAAGTAAACTGCATAGCTATCTTGTTGACAAATGCTACTATAATATAAATGAATTCCTGAATGACAACAATTAAATTTTTAACTTGACATATAATCAATAATAATAGGGAATGAAAATAATAATGTGTACTCAATAATAATATAATATAAGATAATGTAAATTTAATAATGTAATGGGATATATGTATTGTTTAATTAATTATAATTTAA
>DWRA01004865.1:0-10418 GCA_018250295.1 Spathilepia clonius
CATTGTTTTATAGAAAAGTTTCAGGATTCATCCACATCTTTTCTTTTTTTTTATATGGAGTAGCAAACGAGTATGTGGTCCACCTGAGGGTAAGTGACAACTGCCGCCCATGAACATTTATAATCCACCCCAGATAAAACTAGAATCTTACTTGAAATCGTCCACAGATATATTGCTACCCCTGAGGATTAAATTCGAATGCCTTAAATAAATATGTCTCCTTTACCACCCCCTTCAAACCGAAGGACAGCAGCGCTTAACATAGTTGTTATCTGTATATTAATACGTGAAGCGAAAACTTTGTACCCCTTTTTAGAAAAAATGCGCGGACGGAGGAATATGAAATTTGGCACACTTATAGTTTGTATAGAGAAGAAGTGCAGAATACTATTTTTTTTTTAAATAATGCATAAAAATACATTAAATCAATATAAAGAGCATTACACACACTACCACGCATTTGACACAAACAAGCATATTATGTGTCTATAATGTTACCGGATTTCAAACATAACTTCAGTGATTGTCAAGTTTAGGTTGCATTTCAAATTCGGTCGAATTTCGAACAGTGCGACGGGTGACTTGTTGAGGCGAAATAAGTGTGGTGGTGGTGCCGTAATCCAAACACTAAAGGTTCTACCACCTTAAATATTTTGCACCAGTTATATGATACTAGAGATGAATATCTCATTTGTAATTTCTCGTTGTATATTTTCAGGAAAATGACACATTACCCGGAACACATATAGCTCAAACAACGATGGACGACACATCCTTTGAGGGTAATATTCTACGTGGAAACACAACTACACCCTTACCAATGTTAGTATGTAGAATGATACTGCACTTAATTTTTCTTACTTTAAAAAAAGCTGGCATAATTTCCTTGTCTAACTTTATTTTATTACGTTTCACTTTGAAAAAATTCTAGTTTCAAACTTAAGTTTACGTTAACATAGAAATAACAAATATCAACAATAACATGCATTGATAATTATTTTATATTTGCCACAAGCCTCATTATATTATTCTCATTATGTATAATAAATTAGACTAACTAATAACTAGATAACCTGGTGGTTGAATCAAGGTCTCTCAGTCGATGAGTCCGAAGTTCAAACCCCAGATTCAAACCTCTGATATTTAGATTATTATTATATGCTTATTGAAAATTAATTATCATTTGCTATAACGGTGAAAGAAAATATCGTGAGGAAACCTATACACCTAAGAGTTCTTTGTAAAAAAAGTTCTCAAAAGGTCTATAAAGTCTACCAATTCATACTTGGCCAGCGTGGTGGATTATGGCCTAGACCACTCACTCTGAGAGGCGACCCATGCCCAGTAGTGGGACAGTAAAGAATTCACGACGATACGCCTCTAACTATAATTTTATCGTTTCAGGATATCAGTAACATTCAAACCCAAAGAAAATAACAAGGGTCCATTCGACTCACTAACTGATCTGACCTTCGAGCCCAAGAACATGAACCCCATGACAACTTCCATGTACATAATGAACAACTTGAAGAGTACGCTCCCAAGCCCATTCAGCGGCAAGAAGATGGCTCATCAGAGCATAACGAAACATGAAACTGACACACAGGGTAAGGCAGGAAGGACAGTTCCCTTAGCTCGGAAAGAAAATGTTGAGGATGCTTAAAACGCATTCGAAATCTATCAAAGCGAGATATAGAATCGATTTTTTCGTGCCTCGCTGTTTGTTTATTTTCTTTAATATAAATGCGTTGAGATATATTTTACTATATTTTAATCACACTAATTACATATACGTGGTGTAATCGTTAAGTGTGCACAGGCGATTATTCCGTATCTATTACAGGTATCAAAAATCTTTAAACTGAAATCGAAAGTACTTTTCGTAATGAGTAAAATGACAATAATAACTTTTTAAAAATAAAACGAGAAATATCCAAAAATTTTACATTAAACACTCCCATACATTTAGTACGAGATAATTATAAAAATATTAATAAAAAATGGTCTTGAAAAATTATCACCATTTTTAGGTCAAGAAGAGGAGTTAGTGGTACCAGGTACGGATGAAGAGATGGCGGAGTTCTCCAGCAGCTCTGTAGAACACGCCGCCATACACTTAGACTTCAACCTGCCTATACTCAGCTTGCAACTCGAGTATGTATAATTATTTCTATTAATGGTTATTGATGGAAACAAAATTAGAAATTGTTATATGTGGTGTCCCATAAATGATGAATAACCTTGTTACCCTTTATAGATCACATTTAGATGTTAAAATTTCCAGTTTCGAGTTGTTTGTACATGTTACTTCAATTTATTGTCCTTTATCGATGTTCATGGGCGGCCATGTCTAGCAACGATTAGATAGACTGCAAGCTCGTTTGCCACTTCTTTATGTGTGTTTGTGTGTGTGTATATGAGTAAATGGCGTCCTATAAAAGTGTATAACCCCTGGAGAAATTGTATTTTTAAAGAATTTACGATATGGCCGCCCGTGAATATCTATAATCAACCTAAGATAAGATTAGAGTCCTACCTGACGTTGGCTGCGTACGTTGAGGGATAAGTAATCGAATATGATGTTTCCTTTACAACACACTACAAACCAGACTAAGCGCTGCTGGCTTGACACTTTTTTAGTTGGCAGAAATAGGCGTGGCGGTGGTGCTGCCGGAGTCAATCTAAAGAGGTTCTACGACCTTCAATTATTATTATTTAATTGCACAATATTGGTTACATTATTGATGTGCCATGAAATGTACTGGATTCAACAAAAATAGAAGCTTGTACCAAATAAAGCCAATAATTTTATAGATTCAATATTCCAGATCTAAGCAGCTGTACGAGATTATATACAACCGCATCAACTCCGACCTCCTCCTGTGGGAGCCGCAGACCGCGGACCAGTTCGAGATATCGCCGCCGTGTGGCACCATATACCCTGCCTTTGGCATGTGCAAAGGCACGGGCTATGGTGAGATATTGTGTTATTTACTATTAATATCATAAATAGGAACGGTTGGGTTAGGATAGGTTAGAACCCCTTGTGTCCGAAGTTCAAACCTCAGGCAAGAACTAATGATTTTACGAAGTTATATAGTTATTAAAAAATAATTATCACTTGCTATAACGTTGAAGGAAAACATAAATAAATCTACACACTGATAGTTCTTGAAAAAAAAAGTTCTCAAAGATGTGTTATATTCGCCAACTCGCACTTGGTCAGTGCAGTGGACTATGGCCTTACTTCTCTCACTAACAGAGAAGACCTGTGCCCAGCAGTGGGATGGTAAAGGGTTGACGACGACTATTTGACTTTATTTTTTAAGGATTGTATATATAGGTTAAAACTTATGCGAATAAATTTTGCTGTTAACAAAAAATGTATATAAGAAAAAATCTTTTCAGATTCTGACTCCGATAGTTCATCATCGGAAGAAGAAAATCTCTATTACTCCACGTACGACAGTAAAGCAAAGAAAGGCTTTAACGCTACTAAATCGCTGCCCGAAAACAAAGAGAGCGAGTCCCATAACTTCTGTCTCACTCTGAAAGTCAATAAAGGCCTACTTACAATTTACGCACCAGTCAGGGTAAGTCCGTAGTTATTACAGTATTTATAAAAAAGGTTATTTAACAAGTTTCCTGAAAGTAATGTTATAGTTACTTAAATTACAGTTATAAATACGCAAACAAAACAAATATGGCTGATTTTTATATGTATCAAATAAATAAATGTTAGGATTATGGCCAGGACGGATAGATTTAACCTTTTTATTACTGCTTCTCATTGACTTCTTTTACTAATGCTAAATAGTAGAAAAGTATATTATGAAAAATTAAAACACGCCCTTAGTCACGACATTTTGTTTTGCGTGTTCCCAGAAAAACTATCAGTCGATACCTATATTATAAGGAAAAAAAATTGGTTTTCTATCTTGAGACCTCCGCCATATTGGTTTTGTAATGACGTCATTTAGCTAATAACACATTATGATCCAAACTACACGCGTATGCAAAATTTGAGCTCAGTCGGATATCAGAAAGTGGTCTAAACATTTAGGTTTGCAATATTTAGAAACATGTCATTTACACAAGAACTTGTCAAATTAAATAGAACCTTGTAAAACGTTCTGGTATCTAAGCGCAACTTCCAAACGCCTTGTCTACTCTACTAGTTTTACTATTATAATTAAGTCTACATTTATATGATATACATGTGAAGTTAACTCGATCTAAATCAATTAAGCTACGCAGAAATATCATTGATCCTTTCAGGATAGCAACAAACGCGTGGTCCCAGGTCAAATGGGTGAGCTGGTGTTGGAAGCGCACAAGCTGTCCATGTGCCAAGTGAGCGGCCTCAACGGACGCGCCAAGACCGCCCAGCTGTGCCTGCGAGCGGGGAAGACCACTTTGTACCACGAACGTGAGTTGACATCGTTTTAATAGTATGATTAGTCATTTTTATTTTATGACTAACAATTATAATGACCAAGACGAAAAATAAATAAATTTCATATTCATATTCAATATAATGTTGTTTAGCATATTCTGATTTTTGTGCCAAATATAATCAAGAAATAGGAAATATAAATAGCATAGGAAATCAGAAAATATTCTGGAATATAAATAGGAAACTTATATATGTGACTGTATTTTTAACTGTATTTAAAATTATATTACGTTGAGTGAAATATTTATGGATCTGTTTAATCGACCTCAGATAAAATTGGAATCCAACCTGAGGTTTACCACAAATTCGTTCCTACTTCTGAGGACAAAGTTAGAACGTCTTGGATAAGTATTAGCAGCGCTTAACACTACTATTGTTATAGTCAAACCACTATAAGTTCTACCACCTTTAAAATCAATATATTTTTATATATTTTAGCAGTCCTAACAATCCCAATGGAAAAGCCGAACTTACGTCTGTACGGTATGTCGCTACCGTCTCACTTGAAGAGCACCATCTATCCGTCCAACAAAGGAGTCATTATAAAGGAAAACTTGCAACCAAAAGACATGTTCTCACTCGCACTCAAGACTGAACCAGACAACGAAACTCCGTCTCTGAAGGTAAATTTTTAATATAAATAAAAATAATGTCAAATAAAAACAATGTGCATTATTAAATATACTTCATATATAAATCACAAAAGATAATTTGTTAGTATTTAGCTTAAAACTGAACGCATTGTATATTGATTATATTGTATCATGTTACATAAAATATTTGCCATGTAAATTTTCGTCTAATATATCTGGAATTGGAAAATACGATTTTTACATAAATTAAAACTGCCCGCCATAGGGCTCGAAGGACCATTATCATTTACCATAAAACATTTTCAATATCTCAATATTTAATGAAACGTTATCACAATCATTCACAGACAATCTGCATAGCTCTGGGCATAGAGCAGGCGACGCTACGTCACCGCGGCGACAAGGGCATCGCGTGGCTGACGCAGCTGACGGACGTGCTGGACGTGCTGGACTACCCCGTGCCCGGCTACGCGCCCTCCACCGTGCTCTCCGAGCTGCACGTGCACGTGTGGGACTGCGCCGTGGACTACAGGTAGGGGGGAGCGGTCCACGTGGACTCAGCTGATTGACTCTGGCCTCGCCTGGCTAAGATCGAAATTTCTACCAAAAAATATGGCGACCGTTATACCATATAGGCTGTAAATTTATTATACACTGAATTATTTTATGTCCCACTGTTGGGCATAGGTTTCTAGATACTGACAAAGACACCATATTTCAGCACACGGTGCTCCAATGTACGTTGGTAAAAAGGACACGGGTTAGTAGTCAGTAGTCTGATAATTTCAGACCACCTACATATAAGCCCTCCGACAGCAATCGGCTATAAATTTTCCCGAACGACATTGACTAAAGGTCTGCTCGTTTGCTCCATTAAATAAAAAAAAATAGAAAAATACATTGACGTATAGTAAAAAATATTGCAAAATGTCACTCGTAATATCAAAATCATAATCAAAAATCTTTTAATCAAAGTTAGTTTTGAACGTCAACAAGCTAGCATCGCTTCGGAAACTGTTTCGCTGTGGAGAAGAAGCGGCGCAACAAACTCCATACGTGTGCATATGTTGAATCTTTTAAAACAGTATAACATATACTTATTTATCATATATTTTTTACAGACCCCTATACCTGCCAATACGGACGGTGCTGACCCTTGGCAACTTCAGCGTGTCCAGCAACTTGATACCGGAGACCAATACGTCGTACCTCCGCTTCCTAGCCCAGGAGTGCACACTGCTCCTGTCGTACATGACCGGTACCAAGGCGAACGTACCGTTACAGGATGACGACAAACCGCCCGACGTGCACAAGGACTATGTGTGTGTTGTTGAACTAGGGCTGTTCGAACTGTCTCTACGGATGGAGGATAAGGGGACTGGGGTAAGTTTTATACGTTTTAAGTCTTTGTATAAAGTTATGTTTACGAACTTTTATGTTATCAATTAAAATTCCTCGTATTTGACAGACTTCAAAAAGGAGGTACTGTATTCGATTGCTATGTATGCATGTGTGTATATTTCTGTATTACGTCTTAGTGTCCGCGATTTTCCTAAAAACTATTAAAAATTATGGATACCATCTCACAATTGTTTGTAAATTAATAATAAATGGCTTAACCCTTCTCACTATGAAATTACACTCGTGCCCAGATGTAAGTCAGTAATGGGTTGACGACGATATAACTAATACATGTTTATTGTTACACTTTAAATTTGTTTATGTACACTTTTGTTTCCGTTTTTTATGCTTGAATATTAAGCTTCAAATGTAGCTGCAAACAGTATTAGCACGAATGTACCTAATTAAAAACGCATTTTAAAAGTTACCTAATTCATTCCATTTCGCAGTCAAACGAGCAGCCACTAGTGGACCTGAGCGCGTCGAACAACATGGTCAATCTATACACGTGCTGGGACTCCGCGTCGGCGCTGTGCCGCCTGCTCACGTACGCCGCGTCCGACGGCGACTCGCAGCCGCCCTTCGACCGCTCGCGGCACACCAGCATATGCTCGGACCAGCCCTTGGAGCAACTCGTGGGTAGGGGAAGGTCTTTTATAGGTGGTTTGAAAAAATGCCCATAGAAGTTGAATTTGTACAGGATCGACGCGTAGTCGATAAATACTTTAAAAGAAATACCTGTTTAGGTTTGCGTTTAAAACCGTAAATCTTGGAATTCACTATATTTATACTTCGTAGCTGGTTATTAAGGATTTTTTCTTTTAAAAGTCTATACTATTAAAGCATCTATATATAATCCTAAAATTAGTTAAACATATTTGATGTGGCTTACTTCTATAATAACTTTTTGACAAATGTGTTTAAGCTATAAAAGGAAGTGTTAAGTTATTTTTTTTAATGCTACTTAATTTATTCCAATTTCAGGTCTTGAAGACAGGCCAATAGAAGAGATAAGAGAATTATCGCCAAGCGAAAAACAACAGCTCAACGATCTCATGGCTGAAGCTATGAAAGAAAGTCCCAATACTACGAGTAAGTAAATTCTTACCCAAGTTCTAAGTATGTATATATAATATTATTGGCTGTATCTACGTTACAGTACCAGTGCTCTTTCCTGATTTGTTCTATTTGGAATGGTGTAATAATGTAGACATGACAGACAGACAGGTACATGAAACATTCCAAACCCGGTACTCAGGGATGTCTACAACTGAAGCCAGATAAAATCTCCGCTTCACATTAATATCAGAAGAACATGAACATCATGTATTACGTTACCCATAAATAGCGGTTATAAAAATTACTTGAGAGCGCACAACTTTACAATATGTTGCGTAAAATCGTAAAAAATATACACCCATTCAACGCATTCAAGATTAAATTAATGGAATATATCATGTCGAACTATTGACTATCTAGTAAGAGAATGTGTTGGATGGGCAATGAAAAATCCTATTACTGTAAATCGGGGGCCAATTCTATTCTATTTTTATTAAGTCATTGTCCTCATGTAAGTGAAATGTCTTTAATGAGAACATATAATTTAAACCTTGCTTAGATCCAATTAACTCCTCTTGTTTGACTTCACCAGTGGAAGAAGATGAGTTGCACAGTTCAACAGAGAAGGAAGGCGTCGAGGTGTTCTTTTTCCCTGACGAGAACATGAAGCAGAGACTGCCCTCATCGGAGGCTATAGATGTAGACACTGGCTCCAAGAGTACGGAGTACGAGGACTTCCAACCCAGCGCAGGACTAGAAGATAGTCAGGAGTCGAAGCCACCCATCGCGCAAGTTGCGAAGGAACTCGGTGATCCGACATCCACGCCTAAGTCTACGCCACGGAAGAGTAAACGGAAAAAAGTAAGTAGCTACGTTTTGCTTCGTCCTTCCTAATACGAACCAATAAGGTGTCTTGCCGGCGTCTCTGTTTCAAGAAAAATATGATTTTGGAGTCTTCAAAACAAGTTCAATTCATCATCACTTACCATCAGACGAGATCAAGGCCAAACGACAATTCCAAAGTTAAAAAAAACTTAAGAACTCGAAAAAAGTACAAAATTTGAGTAAAACTCATTCGGCAAAAAACTACTTTGAACGTAAAAAACTTTTTCTTTTAATTCAATTTGTTTTTAATGTAACAGGTGAAATCGGGCGGCGACGGTAGCAACACAGACGACGAGTACTGCATAGTGGAGCAGACGCCGTACGGGCAGGACAACGAGATGGACGAGCCCGTCGTGAACTGGCTCGGGCCCGGCCCCGTCTACATGACCGACAACCACTTCACGGTGCCCGCGGCGAGAACTGACGTGCTTAAGGCGCCTAAGAGTTTCCCCATGCCCGTTCTCAGGTGAGTATTTGATACAGTACTGCGTAGTGGAGCATACATCGTGGTAGGATATAGACATGGCCAAAATGAACTGGGTCAAGCGCGGCCCGGTCTATATGACGATCAACTACTTCACGGTGCCCGCAGCGAGGATTGATATGCTGAACGCGATGAAGTTATGAAGTTCCTTTAAGCCGATCCTCAAGTGAGTCGTTGATACAGTACTGCGAAGTGGAGCAACATTTTATGGGTAAAATAATAATATAGACAAGTCCAAAATGAACTGGATCAAAACTGACCTGACCTGAAACCACTTCACGGTGTCCGCAGCAAGGCTATTTAGAAAAGAAAAGTAAAGGAAAATACCGTGAAAAAATGTACGAAAATTCTGTAAAACACAGTTATTTTAAAATTGTGTATAGTCTACCACAGCTAATACTGCTTTAACCATTCTGTGACGAGACCCTTGCCTAGCAATGGGACACTGACGGATCGATTAATAGAATAGAATAGATTTTATTTCGCCTTAGCACTAATTTACAGAGAAATAGTAATAATAAACCAAACATAAAAAAAAAACAAAACAAAACGTAAAAAAACAAGACAAACAGAAAAAATAATGTGAACTAAGGGCGAAAAGGGCAACACTAAGCATGTGCCGTCGTGCAGGAGCACTCCGGTTGCTAATTTTTAGTGTACCCCAAATTGTCCCGTATGTATACGCGCTACCCTTTTCTTTATTTATTCGTCGCCAACCCATTAACTGTTACGCACAGCTCTCTTCTCAGATTGAGAGGAACTTAGGCTATAGTTAACCACGCTTGCCCACTGCGAGTAGACTTCACAGAACTTTGAGAACTTTACTTTTTTGCAATATTCCTCAGATTGAGAGGGGCTTTCACAGCGCTGACCAAGTGGGAATTAGTAGACTTCATACTCCATTCAAAACTATATATTTTTTATAATACTTAATTTGAAATCGTAAACACATAATATCTCGTGTTTAAAGGTTATTAAAGTCCCAACCTATGCCCAACAATGGGACAATAAGTGGAACAATTACCGATAATATATATAAAAACTTAGTTAAAGGCAGATAGAGCTTACAAAGCTTGTTGATTTTTATTCACGTATCTAAGATGCAGCATCCAACAGTAATTACCCGGACCGGATATTACTATGATTTACTAACGCATGCACCATATAAGTACCTATTCAAAAAAAATATGTTACAGATGATAAATGACATTGTAATTTAAATTAAAATCTCATTGATTTAAAATTGATTCATACCGAACATTTTTTGACCGTCAAAAATCCATTGCAATGAACGTTTTGCCGTCGAGAAGAAGTGTTTTATTTTTTTGCGTAGAACCCAAAAAAATGTCTAAAATTTTATACATATATAACGAAGTAGCGAACGAGCATGCAGTCCATCTGATGCTAGGTGCCAACTGCCGCTCATGGACATTTGTGATCCACCCCAGATAAGACTAGAATCCCAACTGAAGTCGTCCACAGATGCGTTGCTACCCCTGAGGACTAAGTTGGAATGCCTCGTTAAGTTTATCTCCCTTAC
>DWRA01004866.1:0-10418 GCA_018250295.1 Spathilepia clonius
CACCTGCTCCGCTCACCTGCCGATTCAGAAAAGATATTTCAAATCCTGGTTTCCACTCTGCTGTCCATCGCTTTTGATCAAATCAAAAGAGTGGAATCAGCAAGATGGAAACCGACAACAATTAGATTGTTTTCTTTCGATCATCAGCTTACAGACAAGATCGGCTATGTCTCGAGTGTAAGCTGCGGATCGCGAAGTCTATATCGGCAACGTACTGAAGGTAACCGGCCGGTCGCAGAGTACTGGAGTGAATGCGGCTCGCGTGAAATGTTTGACTATGTACTCTAATATTACAAGCTCGCGGCCCCACTACGCCTGTGATGTAACGCCCGGGTCTATCTTTAGCTGCGAGCTTTTCAACAGGCGGGAAAGAGACGACGGGAACGCTGGAGTGACGCCTGTTGGCGCGTCTGGAAATAGCCGTGGACCAAGAAAGGAGACTTGTAAATATTATAATAAACGGAAAAACGAAGTTCGCTGTAGTGCAGTGTGCCGAGGTGGCCGTGACAGCCGCCGCCCGATATTAGGCCTTACAGTGGCGGTGAGTCACACGATTGTTTATGTTGCTACGAAATCGAGATCGAGCGAAACGTAACGAACATTTTGGGCATTTAAGCGATAAAATGTATTGTTTATTAAGTAAATAGTCGGATTATGAATGAAATTTTGATCGCGGCTCCACGAGAGATGTACTGTACGTAAACACACACACAGATGCAACACTCGTAGGTACATGTAACTACATATAATGACGCTAATAATTTTTTGGCAACCGATATGCTGTCCCGTATTATAATTACAACGATAAAGACACTAAACTAAATTGTATATAAATGTAGTCACTTACAAACATCTACATAACATACCCCAAAAGCACATATTAATTCAACAACAAATTTATTCTTCAAATTTATCTTCAATAAATATTTATACTTACACACACAAACACAGCCAAACACACACATTATTTACGTTGTATTACTGCCTTGATAATGACCATGACCTACATCTCTTGTAACGAACTGGGACGCATGGCCCTGAAGCTAAGAAGCTTTGAAATCATCCAGGTCATTACTGAGATTGAACGTATAATTAACCTAATCCATATTTATGGTTACTGCCAGTATAACTGACCTAACTAACCGACCAACGAATGAACATTGAGGATTTGCTGAACTTAAAGATTACCAAAAATTGCCACTTGCGATGAATCCAGTGAGTAGCAAGGGGGTTAAGAAGCTAAAATCTCTCAAAGTCATGTAAAATATAAAATCATGCCTGAAGACAAGGGAGCAGCAAAACTTCAGAAATAGGAGGAAGTTTTTGCGCAGACTTTTAGCCTATTCCAGAGACTACATTTTTATATTCCTTCTTGTAGGAAGAACTTTTTATCGCCATCTCAGTTTACCTTTTGCTGGGTCAACCCTTTAACGAAAATCCTGGATCCGTTAGTAAAAGCTACAATCGTATCCTGAAAATATTTGTAAATGAGACAGTTGCGTATGACCTGGTGGCTGGCCGCCTCTAAAAGTCCCTCAGCAACGCTAATGATAATGGTGAACTCTGAAGTATGTAGATTTCCTTATGTTGTACCGATCGACCTTTAAAGCAAATTGTATGTATACTAAAAGGACTTAAACAAATATTTGTACCCATAACTCTAACGGGGCGTATTTGTACTCATAACTCTGGCGAAGAAGGCCATAATTAATTTCTCTATACACTGTTTTTGGGAAAATACAGAAGATGTTAGTAAAATCGTTATGCAAGTTTTACTGACCTTAAAATCGGAAAGCGACGCCATCAGGTCGTCAAGTTCTTTAGTAGCGCTGGACGCGTGGTGGTGGTGGCGGACGGCGGTGGTGGGCGGCTGCGGCTGCGACTGCGCCGGCTCCACCACCGTCTCTTGGACGGTCACCGTCACCTGCTTGGTACCCGGCCTCGGCAGCGTGCCCGATGACGGCGGCACGGGAGATGTTGATGCACGGCTGTTGACATAACACTTATCGTCATTTTTTTTAATTTCCTCTACTGAGCATCGATGTCTTCCCAGCTGTTTAAGCCTGGACACCACGTTACTCTAATGCGAATGTAAGGGAATCAACCCACTTGTTAACATTATATGGAAAATCATGAAAATAAGTCGATGACGATAGATAGATTCATCATTAGTCAAATAATGTAAATTCTTATAATATGAAAGAGTTAAACCCTTAGTTGCTGACATGTCAAGTGACATGACAAGTCTTGACTTTATATAAATAGGCACTCTTGAGAAAGTTATTAACTCTCAAATATAACTTTTTTCACCATATACGAATTAATTTATGCTAATGTGTGTATGTATGTGAATATAGATGAACTATTGCAACTCGATATCGACTTGTGCTTTTATAATGAATCTTGAAAATGTTTATCTAATACGTAAATAGTGACAACATTTTCTTGTGCGAATGTGAAATATCTTGTTTTTAGTAATTAAATTAATAACACTATAATTCCATTCATATTTATATTTAGAATCATCGTTATTGTCACACCTGAAAAATCAGCATTACTTCAGAGTTAAATTGAAGATATATACGTAAATCAAGATACTTAGTACACCTACTCACAGATTGCAAGGGATTTATTTAAATGTACGGCCTTACTTCACATTAACAGTGGTCACATATAGAGTGTTAACGACGACATTAACCTGGCTATGGGTTTTTTAACAACAATACAGACTGAATTAGCTGGCTAATACGTCAATTTGGCACGACCGAGAGCGCTGCATATGCACACATACGAGTTACGTACGTGACGAATGAACGGACACGATGCAATTACTTTTCGCAATTAGTTCACGTCAGGGGACTACATGAAACTCATTAATTCGGAAAACTAATGAGCGACGATAGTTCGTGACTTTACGGCGATTCTAGGTAAAACGTTTCATGCGACTCGGATATCTGCGGACGATTGTATGTGTGCCCCCCGCTAAACAGCGGGGTTGGCATAATTTTGATGTATTTTCGTTACATCATAATATTTTAAATAATATTATAATGTTACGATGAAATATCAAAAAACCGGGGGATATTTACTCCCTTGAGAATCTGCCCGGGCAAAGAGGGATTATTCGGGCCTCGAGGGAAGGCCCGAATAATCCTGCCCCTCCCCCCCATATAGCAACGCAGCCGCGGCATATGAGATACCGGAGGGTAAGACGTCCCCTATTCAGATTGTATGTGTCTGTTTTTTTATACGAGATTACTTGGACATATGCAGAAGAAATAATTAATAACCGAAGTATATTTTAGTATATTTTGAACCGGCCTATAGGACCAACAATCCATGTGCGCAACGGACTTAATCAGGGATAATATATTTTTTTTAGTAACATTCTGTATGATTTTCAGTATACATACGTCCTGCAACGTCTTTTAGGAACAAATATTTTGTAGTCAACCCAACCCTGAACGTAACCCAAAACTTAGGTATATAAAAATATTTCTCTTTTAATATAATAGCATACGATATTACGTAAACGCATAATAAATAACAGAAAGTTCCATATGAACAATATACCCGGTTTTCCTATAACAGACAAAAGGATTCTGTCTTTCTTGAATAGGGTAACACAGAGCTGATAGTATTGCCTGAAGGAAAGTTTCCAGCCGTTGGCTAAAATAGTTGAAATGACATGAAATACTTAAATAATATAATAGATAATGCATAATAATCCAATGCAAATATGATAACAAAGAAACACAAAATCAAAGAACATGGTCCATAGTCTATAGTGGCATGATAGTTAATAAGGTCCAGAACCTAATATGGTCATAACGTTAAAACAAAAAAGCAATATGTAGACACAGACCATCTATGTGATGATATCAAAGATGAATTTAGCGATGCGCAAAAGTCTACTAAGAATAGCAAGAATAATAAAGGCGTATCTTGTCCAAGAAAGACAGGTGGATGTAACATTTAGGTATCCACTATCGACCTAGACCATAAATACGAAGATACACAGTAATTACAAAGCGAAAGCTACGGGATCTGTCTTGCCAAGAACAACAATTATACAATAATAGTTATTGAAAAATTTGCAAAGGCGCGTGTATGCTTAAAAATAAATGAGTTTTATAATTAGTAAACTGTGTTTGAATACTACAATTGTTGGCGATTCAGGCTGGCCATAGATTTTTCTAATTTAGTTTTTTATATGATATTGTTATAAGAATATAATTATCAACTTTTAATAATCAAAAAGTGTATTGCTTTTTCCTAAGAGTTTTTCATAAGTGAACCAATTGGCCATAAAAACCCTACTGCGAGTCGCAGTATATGTGTTTTACAACCGTGAATACTAATATTTTCTGTATGCATAGACTCGATACTGTTCGGGGCACAAATATTGTCTACATATGATGTTAATAGCATTAATAACAAGTCAGAAAAAAAAGATAAACATTATTGGTAAAAGATATTGTCAGCATAGTTGTTTTGATTAATGGGTACATGTTTCCGATTTTTCCTATATCGTATTGTACGCCTTTAAACTCTGTACGCGAGACTCTATCTTTAACATTTGTATTTTGGCAACTAATTGCTAACTCATTTTGATTTCGCTAATATTATACAAAGTAATCAGTTATCATGAAACTACTTAGCTCTTGACAAATCTAAATTGTATGGATAAAATTGTGAGGACAGTTACACTTACAGAATAATCGTGCTCTCATATAATGTAACGCTTAGTTTAATTGTTTTTGACTAACACGTGGAAGATTTAAGATACACATTTATGACTGCAAAGTATTTACGATAATATTGCTGGTTTTCCGTTTAATATTATGTTGGAATTTAGATACGAATTAAGTTCAATATAAGGTTTATAATGTTTTAATTATTCTTTACGAATCTTTAATTTTTACTGTATTATTTATTTTATTTTCTTACGAAATCTTTTTTATTACTATGTTCCTCGATAGTTAAATATAAATATTTCCAAAAATTATAACCAAGCTCATGTCAAACAGAAGTTATTCTTTACTCTTTTACGGTTTTAATAGTTCGCTGTAAAACAATAAATTTAATGCGGACGGACGCAGGTATTTGTTTCGTTACTTAGTACTGAATTTAGAATGTAACGGAAACTATTAATCATTGCTAAGTTCAATCATCGATTCGCTAAGCTCCTGAGATTTACGGCTTGGCATCTCCACCTTTCATAATAATAGAAAGACATGGCGCTCATCTTTACAAAACAATTCATCTCTTAAACAAGCTCTATTTTTATGTCCTAAAAATGTAACATTATCATTAGGCAATATCTTATCATTTGCTTAGTTTCCATTAAAAGCTGAACACTAATCTCCATCTTAATTTTTCATTTTATTAATTATATTCGCTGATTTGGTAACATAAAGACTTGCTTCCTTTTAAGTCGATGACATCAAGGAATTGCGGAACATGCTTTTCTATCATACATCATGTTGGCCATAAACTGATCATCAACACGCGCGACCTTAGTGATCTACTACTTGGCAGTTGGCAACATGGCGCCATTTTCTCTCATATCCCAAGGAGTAATTATTTCTCATATATTATAATTTCTATGTCCACAATTATCTTTATGTTATGTTAATTTTGTAAATGTCAGTTGATTTACATTCCACAGATTATTCTACTATCGATCATTTTTACGTTCATATTGTTGTTCTATCTACAAATTGCCAAACTCCGCACTACATCAGGAGTTCATTCCGTTTTTTCGTAGTCAATATCCATTACTGTTCCAATTCTGGGCACGGGTCCTCTCAGAGCGAGAGGGGTCAGGCCATAGTCCACGGCGCTGGCCAAGAACGAGTTGGTAGATTAGGTTGGTACTTTCTTTATAAAGAACTCAGATGCGTAGGGTTCCTCGCGACGTTTTACTTCACCGTTAAAGCAAGTGATAATTTATTAGACATTAACAAACGCAGATGCAAATTATGCGAGTAAGAGGTGTAAAAACGTATAATTCAAGTTCAGGACCGTCTCATCGCGTCGCGGCACGTGGTAATGGTGTCAGTAGGCGATTATTACAACAAAACCGATGTAATCATGACGTAGCCGCCTATTCCGGGCGCGGTGCGAAAATACGCGTCCGTTTCACACGACCCGCACGCAGTCGCTGAGCGCACACGCGCCAAAATATCTTCATCGACTAGTGGCCCATTATGTGAGAATGGTTACAAAATTAGTGAATTGCGGCCAGTTAACTACTTTTCGATTTGATGGTAAGTAGAAATTCCAGGCCGTTGCATAAACAGAGAATTAGTCACTGATACAAAGAAGGCACACGTCATTACCTGAGGATTAACGAACAATTTGAACGCCATATGTATTTGAACGTAATATAGCTTCTTTGAAACCAGTATAAGAAAGCTTTAGAATTACTGTAATGAATGAATTTACTACTCCATGGGCAGCTAAGGTACTAAGTTTATATTGAGTAGACGTATAAAACAGCAGTGCGATAACCACCACACCACTATGAACTCAAACGCTTTGTCCATCCTAAAGAAGGCAATGGTAATAAAAACAATAGCCAGAGTCAAGTAACTGTTCCACCACAGCCGTTCCGCCGTGATCACGATCCATGCAACTGGGTCGAAATATCGGCAATTAAGAAATCAAAACGCCGTATCGTGAGTACCCGTTACATAACAATATAAATTAACTGCGTTATAATAACTCACCCGTTTGGTACATCGGTACTGAGCTGGTCGAGCAGGGAATCCACGGTAGGCCTGGTAGAAGCGGGGCTCGTGGCGCCATTGGTGCGCGAGTAGCCATCTATAACAAACATAACATATACTGTAGAAAAAGAGGCATAACAATATCTAATGGAGTAACATGTCGTAAGATGCTCCAGACCCAGGTTTGGGAAGAGACCTATAGGTTTATTTAACTCTGTTTATGTTTCAACTCATAAACAGAGTTAAAGGAAGGAAGAACAGTTCGTAGTGCGATTGCGATGACACTGTTTTATCATTCGAAACATTGATAATGGTGATAATGGTGATTCGAAAATATTGATAATGGTCTATCCGTTTTTCCGTCAGTGAAATGTATTATAGAAAATTGCAAAACGACGCGCCAGGTTCACACATCATCATGACAACATACTGTTTTAATTGTTGTTATTGGTAACATTATAAATATATAGATCGAAATATTGGTGTCAAATTAATTTAGCGTGGGTATCCGTAATATATTATATCACATGTTATTGATATTTAATAGATTACCATTATTTCTCAATTTTCAACTAACATACAAGACATATTGCTAGAAATATATTATTTGTCTGTAATTTACTCAACGTTTGAAATACATGATCACTTTTCAGCTCTCATCGGTAACAAATGTATTTACAAATTTTCAGATGCCGTCGTTGACATTTAGCAAATTTGAACATAAAAGCGAATGCAAGTGCAACTGCGCAAATGCGCTAATGACTGGAGATGACAAATATTGTACAAAGATATTAGAAACGCCCTTTTCGTAGGTTTCCTTTAATACTATTTACCAATAATAAAAAACATATAAAAATTGAAAAAAAAATAAAAACAATCGAATTCAATTTTTTTTTAAATAGATCACTTATTCTTACACTATATAATATTTTTATTCAATAGAAAGAACTTTATCAGGAAAAAACATTCCTTCTCCTTAAACTCAAAGATAAGAGTCACATGACCATGCCGTGCCAGCTGCACTCTTCAAGCTCTAACAAGGACTTGCTAAGAATTCTGGGGCAGCACCTAGTGATTATTGGGCTCTTATCTACGATCGGCCATAGACATGACCTGAGTGAAACGAGTAAAATCATCAGATGAACTGCTTGTTCGTTTCCTTGTTTAATTTCATAAAAGATCTGATGTCAGAAATTGTTACTGTTGTTAATATGTGATATAGAATGGTAGAACATATTAGCAGACAGGTGGGTAGGGAAGGACATGGCACCAATGCCAAGAGCAAGTAGTGGTCGCGCCGTAAACACGTGCTTCCGTGCTTTTTGGACATCGCGATGACAGATTGTAACAAAGTGAAGGTTGTGTGAATCTTTTAAACTGTGTACATATGTTTGCTATTTTCATGTATGTTATCATATTTCGATTAGCAGTCAATAGGGAAGTTATCTTTAATGTCAATCATAGCGTCAGAGGCAGATACGAGATATATGTTCTTTAGAACCATAAATCTTTAAAATAAATAAACACATAATGTATGTCTGTCATTTACAAATACGTGATTTTTTTAAGATACAAAGTCTTGTTAGACAATAAAAGAATAATTCGCGAGTCAATCTACATGGAATGTTCCAATATTATAGATCTCAAGAATTTAATTATATTAAAAACCCAATGAGGAAAAGATATCTATTTTAGTCTGAAAGATGATAAGTATAAAGGAAATAACAACAATTTTGTTCAGGAACATATTTACATATACAGAGGAGATATGAAGCTTATAAGTCTTTACGGTGACAGCATAAATATTAATGGTAATATTTATGTAACCCAAGAAGAACTCATAAATGTCGGAAATTGTAATAACTTGCCAAACTAACATGTAACAATTATTTCCAATTTCACGAAACCTTTCGGACGATATAAAAAATCAACAACTGCGATCAGTTTTAGACCTTTTAATTTTCCGGGTATCAATGACGCAATTCGCTGTGAAAATATCTTGATGAAATATTAAAAATCTAATGTGTCCTGTTAATGTGTCGGTTGGGCAACACCTATACCGAATGTTGTCTTTGGCAAGGCCATTGCTTCCCTTCCAGACTCACAGAAATAGATCACCGTGATCACCGTTCGAATGGGATCCGCTTCGGATTGTTTAATTTTCGTATTAGTACGCGCACGCCGTTTGTCTTTGCTTTGAAGTGTTTTATTCCCCACTTTACATTGTACAGTAACTGATGCACGCTCCGATTTATTTACTTCGGTTCTGTTTCCAAAAACTCTCTAATCTTATCTATTGTATGTCCTCTGCCAATATTTCTTTTGTTGCTTGTATTATTGTATTTAATCATATTTATTTTAATAGAACAATTTTGTTCAAATCTAGAATTGATTATTTCATCAAATACCTACTTTTAATAATGATCAATTTTAGATTCGCTCTAGATACGTTACGTGAAATTAATCAAATAAAATTATATTCTTGTGATATGAATTCAATTTAAAACATCGTAATTCTTGAATTATTTTAAAAATTATATTTGACGTAACACAAAACATTCCTAATAAAAACTGCTTAGTCGAAAGTGAACAGTGAGAGTACAAAAAAAAATTTAAACATATGCAATTCGCCAGTAAACACGTCTGTAACGCTAAAAAAATCATTCAATCTCCCTGAACCTAGTATATCTAGCGTGCTTCGTATTTTGGTACACAAATCATGCGATATGGGCTCTCTAACGACATCTGGCAACGGGGTGACATTAAAATTTAGACATTCGACTTCAACTAGTGGACGGGCCGGAGTTCATAATTAAATATATCACGGCTAATCTACAATAAATGGATCATGTATTCGTAATTTAAAATTTGTGTTATTCAAGTCACAGTTAATTATTATATTTTATGAATATTCCTTTTATTTTATTTTATGAGTAAACAGAGTTATCGCGTTCGGACATATAAACCATGTAATATAGTTTTATTTTTAAAGTTAAAGTCAAGACTCTTCGTTTTATTTATATACGCCATGGATTTATGTTATTTTTTTAATTTCATCTGACGCTTTCAGCTTATATAATTTAGGAACTCAACATTCAATTTAATTTTAATAGTAAGCAGAATGTACAGAGGAATGAAAGGGAAAACTTAATAAATTTAGCATCGAACAAACACATACAAACGATTAGAGTTTAGCAACCCACTATTGTACATTGCGAAAGGTTTAAAATAGCTCTCGTGGTTTTAAGTTTATGTTATAACCGCTTAATGATTTGATACTAGGAATGAACACTTCCAATAAAGTATAATATTATATTAAATTCTTTCTTTTATTTTAAATAACTTGTACATCAATATCGTTAAGGTCGACGTAAGTAATAAAACATACAAAAAAAGCTAGATTTAAGTATAGATTTTGCCTAGCCAATATCGCAACTTGACAAATCCTGCTGTCATGCAATTGTCAAATTTCGAATATACTTATTCAAAAAATATTTTATAGATTGATTAATAACGGGTGTCGTATGACTATATATCGATGGTAGTTAAGAAAACATTATATAGCAACTGTCGGTACGGCCTACGATCCGGTTATTACATAGACCATAACAGTGTACAACAAACAGAATCGTAAAATTTGAATTAGATTTTATTTATACATCAAAGAGTAGGTTTGCCTGACAT
>DWRA01004867.1:0-10418 GCA_018250295.1 Spathilepia clonius
AAAATTTTACTGATTGCATTTTTGGCACCAGTATCGATCCCTAATCACCCTTGATAGTTATTTCGGAAATATATTTCATGTACAGAATTGACCTCTACAGATTTGTTATAAGTATAGATGGAATAGTAGCAACTGAGCTGTCTACCCGATAATAAGTGCCACAATTATTTCTGCCTCATAAGAACAGTTTTAAGCGCTGATGTATTCTAGTCTGAAGGGTGTGGTAAGAGAGACATACACGTCCAATACTTTTTAACTTAGTCCTCTCCAGATTAAAACTAATATTATCTGAGGTTGTCATCAGATGTCCATGAATGGTAGTAGCCAATTAGTGAACTGCATGCTTAGTTTAAAAAATCTTTAACTATAATGGAATTTTCGTCTATTTTACTGATATAATATATAAATTTCAAATATTATATCAGTAAAAATAGACGAAATAATAATTGAATATATAAATTTTTGTTTCATATACAAATTTTTGTTATTTTGAATTTTAATATATAAATTTTTGTTATTTCAGATCAATACCGTACCGGGACCCTTTATCACCGGTCCCACCGACCAACTTTAGGCAGATCAGATCGAAGAACTACCGCGAACTGGGCAGCATACCGCGCTACATAGAGAAAGCGTCATCCAAGAGCAGATCCCAGTCTCTACGCCTCAACTCCGCCTCCGGTTACCTATACATGAACGCTAAGACCAACGACTTCCAACTAGACCCTGAGGACTTCAGGGAAATGGTCGCGAAACGCCGGGAGCAGCTACGACGTGGCATGATGATGTATGAGATGAGATATAATAACGAACAGTATTTAAATCCTTATGGACAAGGCCTCAGGATGGAAACCAGTCCTCATAGCTCATCGTTGTATTCAATGAACATCCGCTCAGACAACCGTAGCAACGATCCTCTAGTAGACGACTACGACTCAGAACGATCGAGCTACGCTAAACGTAAACTAATGAAGAACATAGCGAGGAACACAAGCAACCGACGAGTCGAGAACTACTTCTACGACGACGCAGTGTTACACTTCGACGACGAATACGCCTTCGACGGGTCCATCTTGTTCGCGAAACGACGAAAATCCTTCGAGAGGAACTGGGATACGAGCGTGCCGAATGCCTTCGGTGCGGACCAAGTGTCTAACGACGGGAGCTACGGGTACTACCTCCCCGATCAAGAGCAGTACTTCGTGAACGACACCCTCACCTTCAACCTGCCCCCACACCGAGCGAGCATATAGTGTTGTGCCAAGTGATGTGCCAAAACATTTGCCAAATAGGTTAGAATAGTTAAAAAAAACTAATAAAAGGGCCAATTAATCTAAAATTAAAGACTAATCCGTAGTTTCGATTCGAACGTTATAGCTTTTACACATAGGTGAGTAGCTGCGTTTTTTAATATTTTACGGATACAAGCTTGGCTTTTGTAGGTATTGTAAAATAGCATGCTTCCCGCTCTGCCAAACTTAGGTTTCTCACACACTACTTATGTTCGTCAACTAATTACTGTCCCACTGCTGGGCACGGGTCTCCTCTCCGACTAGAAAGATATATATTAATAGTCCTCCACGCTGGCCAAGTGCGAATTAGTAGATTTCATACCCTGTTGAGGAATTTTTTTTAATAAATTGATTTAAATATTATTTATCGCACTGTTGCAAAAATTTCTCTGCCCATATTGTATTTACTATTAATAATTATTGTAAGTACATCGCGATAAGTAATTATTGTTTATTGGAGTAGTAATAATTCTCTACTTTGGACATAAATGACACCATCTGACACACAGTGGGTTTCAGGTTAGATCCCCAGTCGGGCAGATACCTAAATGATTAATTTAGATTTCTGTTCTGGGTGTGGGTGTTTGTGTATTCGTCTTTTGTGCGTATGTGTCATCCACGACTCAGGAAAAATCATATTGTGTGTTGCATAAAAATTCTCTTCCCTTGCCATATCTGCATAGATCATCGGCCCTTTACACAAACATTCTCATCTCACTGTGAAAGGAGATCCGAGCACAGCAATGAAAATTACTGAAATGACAGAATTATAGTCAAAAGTATTGTACACTTAAAAGTCTACTCATGTTAAATGACGTACAACAACATAAATTTATTGTTATTGAAAAGAAAAAATAATTGATGCACAAATATATTCCAATTGCACATACTTCATGTAAATTACTATTCTAGCATTAAAATACTCCTGTGTTTTAATCAATTTAGTTACAAAAGTTTTGTATTATTTATATATGAATTTCATTACATATATCGCACAAATACCTTATAAATATGATCAAAAAGCACAGACTTATAAAACAGGTCATTAGCACAAAAACTGTAGTGTGTGAGATCAACTAATTAAAACTATTTTTGATCATTTGTTAAAAACACGAAAGTAAAATCTCGAATATGTTAACTGATTTTGTTCTAGTCAATTTTGAACATTTTTTTATTTAATTATTTAAGTTTTATGATATTTATTTTTATTCTATTATTGTGTAATTTATTTGTTCTATTTGTTATTTATTTTTGTAAGAACATACGACTTTTTTTAAGAAGAAATACTCAAGCTGTAAGTCTTAATTTGTTCATTATACACATTTTTTTTATTTAATTATTTAAGGTTTGTGTAAAACTATTTCTTATTTATTTTGTAAGAACATAAGACTTTTTATTTTAACAAGAAATACTCAAGCTGTAAGACTTAATTTGTTAATTATACAATTTTTTTATTCATTTATTGAAGTTTTTTGTAAAACTATTTGTTATTTATTTTTGTATAAACATAAGACTTTATTTTAACACAAATACTCAAGCTGTAAGACTTAATTTGTTCATTTTAAATATTTTTTATTCAATTATTGAAGTTTTGTGTAAAACTATTTGTTATTTATTTTTGTAAAAACATAAGACTTTATTTTAATAGAAATACTCAAGATGTAAGACTTAATTTGTTCTTTTTTATAATTTGATTACATAAATTATGTGCCAAGTGTTATGTAATATTAAGTTTAGGTTCTTAGATTTCCAAAATGTTCTTGACAAATACTTTCAAAGCGTTCACTGAAACTTATCTATTAAGTTTGTTCTAGAAAGTAAGAATGAATTTTGGGAGATGCCGCTTCACCAAAAGTGAAAATATTTGCCAAATATGTAATGATTTTTGTAAGATATACTTTTTGGTTTTACATCAGTCAAATAGACCTAATTTAAAGCAACAATTACAAATAATTCTGGTCTTCCTATTTGACACAGATGTCCTAACCAATCAACATCCACTATTTTGCTCCCAAATACCAAAAAGTTCACAGGTGTATGTAAATTACGTATTGGGGGTCTATTTATTTATACTTATATGGTCTGAGACATGTTTTATGGTGAAATAACTTCCAAGCACTTATTTAAAAAAAACCCATTTCAAGATAGCCTTATTAAGGCAAAGTTTAGAACTCAGTATTATTATGTGATTTTTTTGTTTGTAAGACGTTTAGTTTTTGAATTAATAATTATAATATTTTCTTCCATACATTTGAATCAAACTGTGCCAAATTACATAAGAGTTAAATAATCAAAAATATGAAAATATAACACATTTTTATTTAATTTGAAAATTTAATATGAAGAAGGATCTCCCAAAATTGATAGATCTGTCTATTACATTGTGCACGCACTTAATTCTAAACTTAAAGACTTATAGTTCAATTTAACGTGTGCAATGTAAAGCTAGACTTGTATGTTTAAATAGATAATCAATTCTAAAGGCGCTCCTTCACTAGAAGCATTTGTAATGTAACAGTTCAGTATTACATTACTGAGAAGAACTGAGCATTACACTAATGTACTTGTATGAAAGTTAGGTAAATAAAGCAGTGTGTAATCTGTAATAATACAATTTATAATATGACAGTAATGAGTGAGAGCACCCGCAATAAAATATTTAGTTGAATTCTTTCTTAAATATCTAATCTTGGCTTGTTACATTACAAACAAAGGCTTGTCAATCAGTGAAGAATTACTGTAACGTAATGCTCGGAACGATTCTTGTATACATTACACAAAATCGTTTAATTCTCACTTAATCTAATTTTAGATTAAACGAATACCCGTTAATCAGTGATATATGTAATGTAATGCTCAGATTCGGATCTTGTATTGTAACATAACAGGCTATTGTTTCAGTGAGGGAGCACCTTAATAGTTAGCATTTGCTGTAAATTTCCTTGTGTATAATAATATACGATTAGGGAATTAGTTGTAAGTTTAATAGAGTAAGTGTATGATTGTGGGTATGGTACGAACCTTAACTCTGATGCTTCTTTATGCATATTACTTATTTTACGGTCCGGTTTATATGTGAATGTAGAATTTGTGTGAACGAGACTATACCACTTCCTAAAGTATTCTATCTTGGTCTTTTGTCGTCTCACATTGATTCAGTTTTAAAGAAAAATCATGCAGTTATAAAATTAAGTACTGTAATTTCAAAATATAGTAGATATACTGTTTCACGTCAAAACTTTGTCTATACACATACTCGAATTTAATTTTGGTGTTTGTAGGTAGGAGACAAACATCTAAATGATGTAATTTCAAATTATGTCTTGTTAGATATTGAATTTTGAATTTTATTTTTATTTTAGAAAAAAAAAACTTATTTGTTTTGCATAAGCCAGTTATATTGCAAAAACAAAACGTGAAAAGATTACGTAACTTGTCAATGTAATTTGTCAAGATGTCTCCTTATTTGTCAAAATGTCAAGATGTGTACTTATTTGTCAAAATGTCAAGATGTCTCCTTATTTGTACGAATTAAATGTTTAAAGAAATTCAAAATCTTCCTAGAAGTGTCAACAATTATAAAACAAAATTATCTTCCAAAATGGTATGATTATTTAAGTTCTATAAATTCAAAAATTACTGTCGTTGCCAAATAAAAATAAATTGTTAAAATGTAAGTAAATTGTTACATTATAATTGATTAAAAATCAGTATTATGTGGTCCGACCATAAACGTTGCCAGTTGCGAGTTTAATTGTATAAATTTTAAAAGTAAATTCAAATACTCTATGCTTTATAATTTGTTGATTTTAAAATTTGTTCTTTTAGGAACTTTAAAACGTATTTAACTCATCGGTAATATGAATAGGGTTAAAATTTGTAAGTAAATATTATACTTTAAAATACATTTTTGTGTTCAAAATAGGTAATAACATAATATTATAATATGATGTGATTCGATATTGTTTTAATATAAATCAACATCACGACAACAAATGGATATGATAATATCCTTTAAAATGTATTCTGTCTTTTAACTATCACGCAGTTGGTTCCGCCATGCGTGTCCCACCCACGCGTGATTTAACTCTATACGCTCTTTCCACGCACGTGTGTACGGCACGCGTAAGTGGAAAGGTTTATTTGAAACTACAGAATGCATGTGACACGCGTGTATGCAGAATGCAGACACACCCGCGTGACAAGGAACAGGCTCAAAGTTAACATTGCAATATATATTTTTCTGTTTATCTTACTCTTTTGTATAACTTGTTCGTTGTTGTAAATATTGTAATCCAAAATGGTGGCGTTTCTATTTGTCTCATTTTTTATCTATTACGTATCAGCGAGGAACGTACTAATTTTGCCATTTTGGATTAAATTCTTCATTGACACAAGTATGAGGACTGCTTGTTACTTGTTACTATTTCAGTATTACTACAAACTATTCATATAAAATTACTTCATAAGCAAATGTTGCGCTTAATAACTAAGATATTTTATTTGAATTTGCTAAAATATTGTGATATTATTATTTAAATTCAAGGCTTGTGATCGGATATTTTTTTATTTAATTTAATTTTGGGATTACAACTGTATGATCACCATTCTATGGTCTATATTAAATATAATTTAAACTCAAATACTGCACAAAATCTAATGATATTAAGAATGAAAACTTTTTTTTGTATTGTTATGAATTTTTTCATTTTAATTTTTTTTATAAAGTTTTGTGAAACATTAATTATTTATGATCGTAAATTATTAAGGAGTCTTTATATTAAAACCTGATTAGCGTTGTCCCTTCTCTAATTTTTTGGAACATTTTGACCAAAGAATAACTAAAGAGAAAACTGGAGACGTACTCCTAACATACAATATTTAAGTATCAACTTAGGCTTAAACTTATCAATATTTTGCACGGTTAGTGAAATAGCATTAATATTATAATACAAATAATCCATACGCAAATATTTTAATAATAACACAATAAAAATAAGCTAAACTTCGGTTGTAAATTCAAAACATGTTCCATTAAGACAGATACAGTTCCTTAAATTATTATTTAGAGCGGTTTTAGATAATGCGGATTTTTCTTAAGTCGTTTTATTAAATTTTAGACAGACATCCAACCAACCATCCAACTCCATATTCTGTACTTAATGTATTTTAACCATCCAGTTTTAGTTTCCAGAAATTTCGCAACTTTAAAAGCGTCGTGGACGGTTTAAAGTAATCCAAATGATAGTCAATGGGCTATGAAAATGCATCTTGCTAAGAAATATTGCTCAGAGATATTGCCAGTGTTACTCAAAGCTGTGTTGTGGGATATTGTGCAATGTATTGCAATATTGCTAGAGAAAGAACGCTATATATTTGAAACTATAGGTGCAATATCAATACCATTGTAATATTGTGGCAGTTTTTACAATTGAGGATTCGCGTGGCGAGACGGTCATACCGGTTTGACACGCAATGGGTTCCGAGTTCGATTATCGGCCACACAGATATTTAAATGATGATTTAGACTTCTGGGTGTCTGGGTCTGGGTGTTCATGTATTGGTCTTTGTGCGTGTCACGTACCCACGACGAATGAGTAAAGTGTCTTTAAGCTATAATGTGCTTTATGATGGTACCTACAATACAAAAAATCATATTTCACTATTTGGTCTAAATCCGCTCTAAAATTAGTTTTCGCCTCAATTTTTCTGTGACTCAGTATTATTTATTTGCTGTGATAAAATTCTAGTCAACTGTATTGCCAAATTGTGTAGGTTAAGTATATTAAGATGCCAATATCGGAGAGATTTTTCATTGAAATTAATCTCCTTTACTTTCCTTGTACCTATTGAATGAATGGAAGGGAATGAAGTTAGACAACTGACTTTTATTGGTTAACAGTTTATTACGTGTAATAAATTTTAGATATTATGAAATCAAATAACTTCAAAGTTTCAACACTTCGTTTTTTCGAACATTTGTATGTTCATTTAAACTTATTTTTTTTTTTAGTTGTGATGTTTTATATAATGTGTCCTCATAAAGTTAAAATCGAAGTGTAGTATTTTTTGTTTTGTGTCTTTTGTACGAATTAAAAAATATTTATTTTATTTTTTTGTTATTTCCGTGGGTCAGTAAGTCAGAACTTTAACTGTAAACCATTAATATAGTTAAGATTGTCTGTTAATATTCGACATTATAAGAAATTAAAGTGAATCGAGGTCTGATGTAATTATAATTAATAATAAAATGAAATGTAAGATAAATCGAATTTCATTAAAAAACAAATATAATATTTCGTTTTCATTTTGATTGAACTACTGTCCTAATCATTCCCAAAAACTTCTTTATTCATCCCTTCATCTCCCTACAGTAATAAACGTTATACATTAGAACAGTTAAAACACTAGTAATGAACATACCGGTTGGAAACTGCTTTTACTTTGGAGAATCCGAGGTTTACATTCCTCGGCACGGTAATTATTTGCTTACGAAACAAAAGGTGACATTGTTGGGAAACCTTCACACAGGTTGGTTTTACAAAAGCATCCAGAGATGTGTGTGTCAGAATATAAAATGTAAGTATAAGTCAAATTAGTCTATACTTATCTAGCGGGGTAGACTATTGCATCAGCTCCTCTTATTTTGAAACATTGTGGGACAATAATTGGTTGCTTGGAAATGTTTTGTTGTATATTCAATTAGAGTCGAAAAAATATTATCATATTCATTCTTTGGTTATGGCATTGTAAAAATAATATAAAACAATTCGACACAGTTTAAAGAAGCGGTCTCTTACATCACATTGTAAATTATGCTACCGTTTTGCTTAGAGCATCCAACAACTGCGATTTGTCCGTTAGTCTATATACAATATTTATTTAGGTTTTAACTTTTAACAAAAACGAAATATTTTTTTTATGTCATTTATAGTAATACATTTTTAATAAAATTTTAAGCAGTTATAATTTTTGTATTAATTGTATAAATTAACGTATATAACTGTATATTGTTGTCATGTTTTCAATCCGCAAAAAACAACAAATATAACTTACGTTAAACGTCAAAGTCATGTTGCGATTGTGTCAAACATAGCACCGCGTGTGAGTTTATGTAGTAATCAACAGGCTAATATTTAGTTTTCTTTTCATAATTTAAATGTAAGCTTTAGTTTTATTTTAGTAAAAATCATGAGTATACTCGAAATGGAGGATATAATCCATAAATTTAGCGCGCTAACAGACAAACCCGTGAAGTATCTAACCGTTCAAAATGATTTGCAAGAAGATATAAAAACCTTAGTTAAATCTGTCTATGATTATACAAAAGGGCAGGAAAATAGGAAAGCGAAGGGTGCGTTACCTGAAATAATTGTCGAAGACTTTGATGAAGAACAAATTTGGCAACAAATTGAGCTTCAAAATGCTGAGCGCTGGGATGATCTTGTGTGGGAAGTCGCGAATTGTATGTCAGCTAAGACTGAACTTAAATTCCCTGTACAAATTGTACAACCACAATCTACCGAGGATAATATTGCAGACTCAGAGTCTGAGGATCATATTGAACACTCTGAAGACCATATTGCAGACAGCGAGGAAGATATTGGTATCAAAAAGTCTAAAAAACATAAACAAAAGAAGAATAAACAAGATACGTCTAAATCGAAAACAAAAACATCTATAGTGGATGATCAGTTCTTCAAATTGCAAGATATGGAGAAGTTTTTGCTGAAGGAAGAGAAGATGGAAGGCAAAACTGATAAAAAGGCTGATAGTGATGAGGAATCTATAGACATGTTCGAGGATATGGATGAGGAGTCAGATGAGGAAGAGGGAGAAGGAAAAGACATGAAATATTCTGACTTCTTTGACGGCGAGAATGAAGAGAATTATGAGGAAGAAAATGATATGAATAGTGAAGAATATGCTTCTGAAAAGGAACAAATTGTAGAACCTAAAAAGAAAGGTAAAAAAGTCAGGTTTGCTACTCAGGAGTCTGACGACGATTCTGAGGATAGTAATATTGGAACAAACGGAAATGCTAATCAAAATGGTCATAGTAACGATGAAAAACAATCAGAATTTGAGTTGCGGCAACAGCGCTTGAAGCAGCAGATCTCAAAATTAGAAGAAAAAACCCTAAAAGAGGCTCCTTGGCAGTTAAAAGGTGAGGTAGATGCAACTAAACGGCCACAGAACTCGTTACTTGAAGAAGTGGTTGACTTTGACCTGACAACGAGACCACCACCGGTCATTACTGAGCAAACAACATTAACATTAGAAGACATTATTAGACGAAGAGTCAAAGATAAAGCTTGGGATGATGTTGTTAAGAAGGAAAAACCAGTTGACGACCAATTAGCATTCAAAAAAACGGAAATCTTAGATCAGAATAAGAGCAAAGTTAGTTTAGCACAAGTGTATGAAGCAGAATATCTAAAGCAAAAACAAGCTTTATCTGGTGGCGATGAGGAGGAAAATGAACCAGAGACTCACACAGAAATCCGGGACGCTATGAGCAAGTTATTCGCTAAACTTGATGCTTTGTGTCATTATCATTACACACCAAAGGCTCCACAAGCCGAAGTCAAGATTGTGAGTAATACTCCAGCTATATCAATGGAGGAAGTTGCACCTGTAGCTACAAGCGATGCAGCACTACTTGCTCCCGAGGAAGTCAAAAAGAAACAGAGGGGTGACTTGATGAGCAAAGCAGAACGCACACAAACAGACAAGAACAGGGAACGAAGGAAGAAGAAGAAGCTGCAACGGAAAAATGGGAAGGTTATGAAAGTAACGGAACATAGGAACACTACTAAGGGGGTGGAAGTTAACAATAAAGCCTTGAAGACGTCGAAAGCTTTCTTCCAACAGCTGAACGATGAAGCAACTAGTCTAATAAAAACTAAAACTAACAGAAATGTTAAAAATAAAGGACAATAAATATAATTGTTTGTTTAAATGGATCTTTTGTTATTATTTCACATGATATCTTAAACCAAAATATGAATGTAATAAAAACTACTGCGAATTTGTTTATGTTATCTAATTTACATTTTGGTATGTAACGGGTACTCACGATACGAAGTTTTTGATTTCTTAGTTGCCGATATTTCGACCCAGTTG